>KV426168.1:21228-33415 GCA_001632375.1 Exidia glandulosa HHB12029 | reverse complement strand
CAGATGCAACACTTCCGCTCTGGCCAGGCAAGCAGCGGCTCGCTGGCAGTGAACGACTTCGGATAACGAGCAGTTAGAATGGACCCTCTGCTCGTGTGAGCGATCCAAATCTATCATACCGAGCGTCAGATCGAGATGCTTTTCGTGAAGCACATGGGTGACGGAATAGAGATGCACGAATTAGAGATGCGTCGAGACGCTCGTTGTGTATGACTGGCGGCGACGTTCAGGCGAGAAACGAGACGGAGAGCGCAGGACACGCCACACGTGCACGTCATCATGGGCAAGCTGGATCGCCTGGCTAGCATAGTAGATATGTATGTGACTGAGATAGAGAAACTGTTTACAATGTGAATCGCCGAGTCGCTGCACCTGCGAGCTTTCGAGCCAAGATGGTGATTGCTTCAGCTGGAGTCAGGTCATGGTCGAGCGCTAGGTATATGCAGAAGGTCGAGGATGACTATGAGCCATGGCGACGACACGCGGCCGTGCACCGAAGCTCGAACAACGACGAGGTGTGAAACAGAAGGAGTACTTCGTCAAGCACGGTTAAGCAGCGCTACGAGGTCGTGGAACCAGTGTGGCAAGAGTACGGGTGAGGCTGAGTAACAGCAGCAGCAAGAAAATAGGAAGTCAACCCAGAATTCTGAGTGCGAATTGGCGGCCGGTTCTTATGCGCTTGCCGTCACCAGCTGCCACCCGCATCACCCGCCACGTCCTCTTCACGCGCCGTAACGGCACCAAAGCCCAGTCTGCGAGTGCCAAACTATGGGCGGACGCCGCCGATGAGGAAACCGAGCTCGCCGCGCGGCGGAACCGTCAGCAGAAAGTCGACCTGCTGTTCTCGAAGGACGAAAACTGGACTGGCGACGAGTCTATGCGGGATGCAGTCTTGCGCATGCTCGTAGACAAGTACAAGCCTCTCCGCAGTGGTCCTATTAAGACTGCTGAAGAGAAATTGCGCGAACGGCCGCCTCAGGTCGACATGCCTTCACCGGACGAGGCGACATCTACAACGCTCGTTGGAGGAAGCGATGTCAGACCTTGGGACGTCACCTTCAAGCCGCCGTCGTTCATCGCATCTATTCGTGCTGGCAACTTCACTTCTACGCCGCCGTCGAAAGCCCCGCCTGCTTCGGCGCTTGACATGCCGGTCTCGCGCGAACAGCGCAAACGAATGCGCGAGGCTGGACGCCTGACGAATGCACGAGAGGCCAGTCTGGACTATCGTCTGCGTATGCCGTCAGAGAGACCTCGCGCGAACCCGGTCACCTTGCGCGGGTGGGGAAGTCTTGTGGATGAACGCATCGAAGTGCGTAAATCGTCACATTTTCCCAGCGCGTCTCTCATGCTATCGTAGCGTGCACGCGCAGAAGGCCACTTCAAGTCTCTAAAAGGCCGCGGCAAGCCTCTTGACCGCGAGACAGCAGAGGGCAACCCGTTCATCGCTCGCGAGCAATTCCTCATGAACCGGATCATCCAACGAAACGGCGCCGCTCCACCCTGGGTCGAAGTTCAAGGAGGTCCGCGACCTCTTACCGCCATGGAGTAACTGTTCTAAACCACGTTGCAGAACTTGAAGATGCCGTGTCGTCCTTCCGCGACGTCCTGCAAGCATCGTGGGTTCGCAAGGCCGTGCGATCGCTCTCCGCGTCCTACCCTCGCCAGCTCCTTGGCTCGGTCACACGTGACGAGGTTGCCGCGCTGCGCGATCCTGCATGGGAGACGCGCGAGCGTAGCTTCCATGACGCGGCGTTGGACGACGTGAACCGCGTCGTGCGGAAGCACAACGCTATTGCGCCCATACCTGTTCGGAAGGGATACCTCACACGCGACGTCGAGCTAGCCCGTTGCTATCGAGTATCTGTAGATGCCATCCTGGAGGAACTTCAGCGCAGGGCACACAGTTCGCCGAAGAATGCGTCCGACACGGGCGAGAGCTTCGAAAAGAGTGGAGCAGGTACTGACGCCGGACCTGACGTTGGCCTTGCGGCCATGTTCCGCGCTATGGTCAGAGGGGTTGTCGAGCGCTTCA
Organism: Exidia glandulosa HHB12029; assembly: GCA_001632375.1. NCBI lineage: Eukaryota > Fungi > Basidiomycota > Agaricomycetes > Auriculariales > Exidiaceae > Exidia > Exidia glandulosa. The sequence continues at coordinate 31,380 of KV426168.1, read as the reverse complement.
TTAGACCGTTGTAGACTATCTTGTAGCCGTTAATCGCCGCTCTTTGTACAGTGTTTGCGCACTCAAACGGACACATTTCGGCCCGCCACGCCTCCACTTGTCTACGCATCACAAATTATCTGACCCTCTGCTACATTCGTATTAGAACTGCCTTGGGTACACGAAGACGAATTTTCCTTATTTTCATCAATGTTCTGTGGTGTCTGAGAAGCCGAGCGCGGAGACGCGCGGAAAAGCGCGGTTCATGCGGCAAACGGACACTCTTTTTTACAGGTCCCCTCTGCCTCAAATCATTAGCTGCTGCAACACAGAGCTCACATAGTGTATATAGCAAGATTTATATATCAAAAGCCACGCGTCAGAGCGAGCTTTACTCCGCTGGACCACGAATATCACCCTCAGATACGGAAACGGACACGGCCGGATGGCGCACGGAAGCACGTATTACGACAACCATGTTCCCGAAGCTTCATGAATCGACTGCTACCTTAAGTATAAGTGTATCTCATTTAGATCAGGACGTTGTAAGCGATGTCGATACCCGGAGTGACTGAGAATGTGTCGTGAGGGAAACTTGCGGAGCATTTTGCGGCCGAACCGGCTCGTCGCACCCACCGCAGAACGGCTCCCTCAAGCCCAACCTTCCCCTCCTCTCGCGAGCATATGTATATTACCTCCCGCTAACCAATAAAAAAGAGTGGTGGTAATTACTAGAGAGAATACGACACAGTGCGCAAATGTCCGTTTGCCGCACTGTGTCCGTTTGAGTGCGCAAACACTGTATGCTTTGCTGTACTCCGGGTTGGGCGAGAAACAGTCGCGTTTCAGTCGCCGACGGCTCTCTCACTCGCAGAATGCGAGCTCAAGCCGGCGCAGGGGATGTAGAATACAAGGATACGCAATACAAAGAGGAAGAACATGAGAGGAGGAATGGAGGTGCGAAAAAAAAAGAGCACAAGTAATGTGCGCTTCATTACAGCGAGGACAAGGGGAAATGGTACATGTCAGTCCGAACTCATACCGCGAGACGAAGCGTTCGTGGTCGTGGAAGCGAGACATAAGAGAGAAAGCGGAATGAAATGAGACCTCCGCAGTGACAAAGCCCTGTGGTTTCATGTAAACCACGTTCCTCATTTTCATTTATAATCCCACGCCCGTCGGAGGTCAAACCGCGTTTGGATCCTCCCTTTCGCCATGACGGGCCAAATTTCCGCCACGAATCTCTTGGCTCTCAAAGAGCAGCTTCACGACGAGGAAGGTACTCGCCGCCGCCTGGCACTCCGTCTCGAAGCCACTCGTGCCGCCGTGCAGCAGGCGCAGCACGCTCTCGCGGCCGCACAGCTGGAGCAGCGCATACTCGAAGCGCAGCTCGTGGAAAAAGACCGGGCGCTAGCTGTGCAGCGGCGACTTGTTAGTCCCATCGCGATGCTCGCGCACGACACGCTGGTCGAGATACTCTTCTGGGTGCAGTCGGCCGTACCAGAGCACTGGACCGAGCAAATGCATGCCACACATGTTGCCTATCTTTTGGCATCCGTCAGCCAAGAATGGCGCAGAGTCGTCCTGTCGACCCCGCGTATGTGGGCCAATGTTTATCTCGACTTCTACAATTTGCAACCGCTGGACGAGCGCTGGAATTCGGAGGATCTCGAAGGGCGCCAACCCAGATGTCGAGCACTTCACCTCCAGCTACAACGGTCTATGAAGGTGCCTCTCGACATTTGCATCAAGTACTACGATCCGCGGCGACCTGGAGAAGTCCTGTACGGTTCGACGTTCCGGGCAATCATGGACACGGCTGCTCGGTGGCGATCATTCTCCTTGACGGTCGACACATATGGGACCGGCAACCATTGCATCTTGCACCATTTCCAAAACCCTACTCCCCTCCTCGAGCGTTTCGAAATCAACTTATCAGGCGAAGGACACTTCTTGAGCACGGACGACGCGACATTAGATCTTCCTTGCGACCCGCAGCGGCCTATCAACTTCCTCCCCCATGCGCCCCGACTTCGCGCCCTAGTGATCGAAAGCAGTCTTGTCCCGCATGTTTTATCAGTTCGCCCGGAGAAAGCTTTCAACTCTACTGCTTATCGTCGAAGGCTATCACGCTAGGAATGTACTACCAACGTACGAGCTCGCGTGTCTTCTCTCCAAGCTTCCCTCTCTCGAGTCTCTCGACATACACGCCGAGGCCGATATTCGACCGCATAATCAGGCAAAGCCACATCCCACGGTCATACTGGCGCTGTTACGCGAACTCAAATTCACGGACTGCAGCGTCAACACGCTCGGACCCGTTGCCACAACACTGTCTGTCCCCCGCCTCCAGAAGCTGTCTATCGATAGCTTCAGCGGCACAGCGGCAGACCTGGCCTTCCTCAAAGCTTGTGCGAGCGTAACACATCTCTCGCTCACCGGCAGCAGTGTCATTGGGAGGGGTAATGGAGGACACCTCTCGCAAGTCTTAGGCTGCCTGCCGTCAATGCAGAGCTTGTCGCTCGTCTACTTCTCCTTTTCACCCGTAGATTTCGACTCCTTGGTGGAAGAAGACGCCGCAAGCGGAAAGTGGCTCTGCCCGAAGTTAACTGCGGTATCTCTCACGCAAGCTCGGTTCTGTTCGGCGAACACCACGAGTAGCTTCCTTGCTTTTGTCGAAAGGCGGACTACCGACGGAGATGGAGTGCCAGCCAAGCTCACACGTGTCTCTGTCGACGGTGACGGTGTCCCACTCTGGTTGACGGATATCGTCAAGACGGAGAGCGTAGAGTCTAACAGATCCCTGTGGCCCGAGATACTGTACTCGCGCGACCAAATGTTCAGTGCAGATGACGCGTGACGATCTGAACCTGACTGTGATGTAGTTCAGTTCAGCACGTGAGCCGTGACTGAACTGGGGGCAGTTCAGTCGCCTAATTTGATACGGGATTGCCGGCCGAACCGGGGTTGCAGACCACGCAGGACAACACTTTTCAGACCACGCTAAACGAATTAGGTACGACCAATGCAGATCCCATTGTACTCTGAGACCACGCATTGCGAAAATATAAAGGCATGTTGCCCCATCGTCCTATTTTCCGCCTTTCCTTCGGGTTTCCCTACTATGGCACCGTCCTCACCCCGCGCGGTTTTCGTCGCATCTGAGTGGATTAACTGTGGCAAGAGGTTCCCTTCGCCTGCGCCCTACCATCTGCTGCTAGCACTTCGCACTCTGCTCAAAATCCCAGAGGTAGCGACGTTCGACATCCCGCATTCCACGGAGTCTGTCTCGGCAATCACTGCACAGAATCTCCCTATTCTCGACGGGACCAAGTCCGCGCATCCCGTATTTCTGCCCACAGCACCAGAGGTCGACGAGCTCTCGTACGAAGGTCTCAAGGTGCCCAGTCTCGGCATCATTACCGAGCTCAGCCACTCTGTCAAGCAGGCGTGGCTGGACGGGAAACAGTCCTTCGTCCTTCAGCACATCTCACCCCAGCGTCTCCCGCTCTGGATAATCAATTTCTGGTTCCAAGTGCATTCTCCTACCCATACAGCTGCCGCATGGCGCCGTGCCTTCGACTGGTGCAGGTCTTATGACCCAGCTGTCCATGCTGCTCTGGAGGCTGCTCTGTACTCTGTTCGCTGGAAGCCGGATCTGCTTTACGCCGTTAATCGAGGCGGTGTATCCACACGTAACCTCGCCTGCCTTGTGGGTACCAACTGGGTCGACGACTCGACAATGGGCGCTATGCTCTCCGCTGTCCAGAAGACCCTGCAGACCGAGCAGCCCTACTCGCCCACCCAGATTCTCACCATCGAGTTTCCACGCAACCTCTTGTCCTCCAATACCGCTTTCTTCAACACGTACAGCGAAAAGCGGGCGCCTCTGGAGTACAACATTGGCGACAAGTTGGCTTCGGGGCACTGGAAGTCGGTCTTCTACGTACGGAATGTCAACGGCAACCACTGGATCGCTATCTGTATCAACATACCTCTGCAGCAGATTCTCTACGCCGACTCCCTCGGCGGGAAGTTTCCCGAGGAGCATCGCATCGGTATCAACATGTGGCTGGCAAAGCATGGTCTCGGGCCGTGTTCGCTGGGCACCATGCCGCATGCAATTCAGGACGACAGCTACTCCTGCGGCATTATCGCCATCAATTCGATAGAGCACAACGTCCTCCACGTCCCGCTTTGGACCGAGGCACAAAAGCACACGATCCGCGTCGATTGGCTCCATCGTATTATCGATCTACACAAAGAGCGTCTTTTTGAGGTACGTTACTCTTACTCTTGACCCGTGTTTCGTTCTCACCGAGTTGTAGAAGAAGTACTTGGAGCCGCCCGTTGTAATTGACACTTCTGTCGACATTGCGATGGAAGAGAGCGTTGGCTGGGTCCTTGAGTACGACGAGGACGAATTTCTACCACCAGCATTCGATGAGCCTCTACCGCCTGCCGCTCCAGCTCAGCCGCCTGCTGCTCCAGCCCAGCCGCCTGCCGCTCCAGCCCAGTCACTTGTTCTGTCCCCGCTGGAGCCCTCTCTCGCTTTGACACCTCCAACAAAATGCTCTACGTCACCAGCGCCGTACCTTGTACCGGCCATACCGGGACCAGAGCTGTCCAAACGCTCACATCCGGTCCAGCCAACAGCTGTCCCACGCCCTTCTGCGCCACACCCTTCTCCAACAACATCCACTGTGAGCCCGTCACCGGATGGAAACCTTCCGGCAATTCCACTGGTTTACGGTGTAATGCCATCCGGACTCCGTATCATTTTCCTCTCCCAGGGAGGATTTTTTTCGGAAAAGTGTCCGGAAATTCCGGAATGTAAAACTTCGAAGGCATGTCGTTTACTCCGGTGCTCCGAACCGAGCTCGCCGCAAGAAAATAAGCCTCGGGCCAGACATTTTTCCTATACCAAAGGATCCGAAATCGCTACTATATTTCCTTACCTTCCTCCATTGCAATTTGAATCCCAGCTACTTGCTACCGTTCGTCACGTCACGGCCAGACATTATGTAAAAGGGGAATAAATAGTTGTAAGCATAACTACTGGTAAATACAACATATTCCGTCTCGGCTCCGTGCGGCAGTCCAGCCTCGTCGCAGTCCAGCCTCGTCAAACCCTCGTCCTTTTCGGGGTACTACGGCCGATGAACCTACGTCGTGCGCCTGCGTTGCCAGACACTTCACAATCGTCGTCAGCCGTCTTCCTATCCACTGCGGAGCTTACTGTACGAACGGCGCACCTTGCGTCCGTGATTCCGAACGCGCCCGTCTGTTCAACCTGCGAATACGAGTTTTCGCTGAGTGCCTAACGCGCTATCGTACGACGTACATTAAGACATGCTCGGGAGTGTGGAAGATGTTCGGCTTGAGCTTGAGCGCCCCCGTGAGGTGTGCAACACCGGGCATTGTAGGTGCGACCGATGCCTCTTTATAGGTGGCTGGAACGTGATCCGACTTGTATGGCCAGATGTCGAGACTGCACGGAACATGGACAGATTCGGGCCAGACCGCCGAGTTGCCGACCAAACGTGACTTGACCCACATACAGTGACGCACGTAAAGTTTGTTATTCGAGTTCGATGTACAACAGCTATTAATTGTCGAACACTATCCCGTTCAGTATGGATGAGCGATGTGTGATCACCAGCGCCGTGTAATACGCAGTAACTTGAACACGCGAGAGCCATGCTGCGGCGATGCACCTGGTATATCACACGGGGCATTTGCACAAGCCAGCACACAGTGTGAGACTGGAATCCTGGCCTGAGCAATCTAGCGGATACACGGCAACGAGGACCGGAGAGTCCAGCCTCTGCGGAGACGATGGGAACAAATCGAAGGAGCACCGCGGGCGACGAGCGCTGTGCAGGTCCCGCGAAAGACGATAAAAAGCGTATTCCGAGACACGGTCATAATGCTTTGGTGCGGCAGAAGAAGACGAGTGGGGTAGGCGAGGCGGAGCGAGAGAGAAAGAAAGCGAGAGAAAGCCAGAAGAACGAGATCTGCAATCGAGTCGCGTTGCGCAACCGCCGCCCATTGCGACAATTAGTCGCGTGCAGTACTGGGGTGATACTGTTCTCTTTTTTCATGGCCGTCGCCATACTGGCAAAGAACGGTAGCACCACTCAGCGCTGACAGGCGATTGCGAGATATGGACGCCGGCGCGCTATGAAGGAAAGGCCGAGAGCAAAGAAGGGAACGGCTTGAAGGTGATAGGAGGGTGTTGTTGACGCAGAGTAGGTACGCGCAGCGAGGAGAACGGGTGCCAATTGCAAGCCGGCTGCTCATTGCGATACCCTGCTGTGCTGAGCGCTGGGTGCCCACCAGTGCCGTTCTTCGGGCAGCGCAGTGGAGCCACGTACAGAGCGGATAGACTGGATCTGGTGGCTCGGAAAAAGCGACCTGCGGGGTCTGTCGAGACTTGAGTAGCCGGTTGTCTGCGCGGCGACGAGTAGGATGCAGTAATAACGAAGTTCAGATGCTAGAGCTCGTGCAGGTAACAAGAACCCAGTTTCCATTCAAAGTGGTACGGTATGGCCATGTACACGATTTCCTGGGCGAGGGGGTGGTGTCGGAAAGGAGAGAGGGCGACCGAGTCAGCGCGGAGTTTTAATCGTTCCGAGGTTCGGGTAGCCTCGCATGAGCATTTCTCAGAGAAAAGACAGCATAAACGGACTCGGAACGCAAAAGATATTCATCTGTAGTATGTATAAGTACGGTAGAGCTTTCGCTAGATGGACACCTTCCCGAGCTATTCCACAACATGATTCCACGTCCGGGTCAGCAACAACAAGAGTACCGCATGTGATGCCCTACAAGCTTTAATAGGACATGTAGGAGATGAGTATACTAGCTGTTCATAAGTGCTCAATCGCTCTCCAGCTCTCGGCGCCATCCGTAGAGTAATGCACCCATATCCGGGTGGATTCTGTTCCCGGATGAACCTTACGATTCCGTACTTTTCCGGCGGACGGCGCGGAAGCGTCCGGGAACCGGATGGTGTCCGGAAGCTTTCCATCCGTTCCCGGGCTCACAGTGATCGGGACCACCGAAGTCAAACATCTCGCAACCCAGTACACGCATTCGTATCAACCGCAAGGTCGACCCGAAGGTCTTGGAGGAAGGAAAGGGGCTGTTTGGCTTCGGGGTTAAACCCGTCAGCCACGAGGAGTATCTTGCGCAGAGTCGCGCTGCGACTGCTGCCAGTAAGGATCGTCGCACCGCTATGCAGGATATCTGGGAGCAGCATCAAGAGGCTGCACTGGCTCGGTCACGCGAGCTGGCTACACTTCGCCAGCAGAAGCACAGACGTGCTAAGGAGGACGCGGAGATAGCGGCTGGGTTGCGGCACCCGGTGACTAGGAAGAAGCTCGTTCGCATGCAGCTCCAGACTGAGACGACCTCGTCATTGACGGCTGTCGAAGCCGCCCAGATGTCGCGTCCATACCAGGAGATCAAGCGCATTCGGCACGCCGAGAATCCCAACACACAGCCTGTCGCTGAGCCAGCGGTACCAGACTCCAGCACTGAGTCGAACGCTCCTGCTCAAAAGCCTCGTCGCGCTGTCAAGATTAACTGGGCCCAGCCGCATCTTTGGCTACTTATCCGGGAGGCAGGCAATGCGTGCCGACCCCAGATGCACCCGTGCGATATCCGGCGATATCTTATTGCACGCAACAGTTCCCTGTTCGAGGGGCTCGTTACCGAGCAGGTTATTGGTCGCATGATTGATCGTACTGGAGATCATCCTGTCTGGAAGGCGAGCTGGCTGGACAAGGTCGCAGCAAACGGTGTGCGTCCTGGAGGACATGTCACTCGGAGCGGCTTACTCTCTCGCTATCCATCACTTACCGACCGCATCAAAGCCCAGTTTACAGCATTCCGCGCTGCTGGACTCAGCCTCAGTATTCGTGATATGCGCGGCATCTGCATCGGCTATATGGAGCATTACGAGCCAACGATCTTCGCTCAAAAGACTCGAGACGGTCTTCCATTCCGTGCGTCTGAGAGGTGGACGGCCGACTTTGTTGCGAAGGAGTGCCGTTATGTCAAGCGAAAGGCTACGCGTGCTGCACAGAAGATTCCGCGTGACTACGAGGAGCTCTTGCGACACTCTTTTCTCCGCGAGTGCCGTCTCATTCGCGATTTCGTGATCCCGGCTGTCTTGCGGGTCAATATCGATCAGACTCAGGTCGCCATGCAGGACACTGGAGGAGCGACATACCATCCTATGGGCGCCAAGCAGGTGGCAGTCCATGGCGTCGACGAGAAACGCGCTTTCACGATCTTGGCTGGTGTCGCGGCAGATGGAACCTTGCTGCCGTTCCAAGCAATCTACAAGGGTTACACGAAGGCGTCCCTTCCCACTTCCAAGTCCCCCCGCTGGGACGAGGCGGAGAAGCTCGGATTCCGGTTTAACTGGGGTGGGCACACGTACTGGAGTACGCAGGAGACCATGCAGGACTATGTGATGAACATTATTGTTCCACACTTTGCACGCGCCAAAGATGACCTCAAGCTCGATGCCGCACAGGAGTGCATCCTGCAGTTGGACTGCTGGTCTGTGCACCGCTCTGACGAGTTCCGCGCATGGATGGAGGCAACATATCCCTGGATCATGCTGGACTACGTTCCGGGAGGGTGCACGGGAATTTGGCAACCCTGCGACGTCGGCCTGCAGCGTGGACTGAAACATGTCATTCGCCAGTGCCAGCACGCGGATGTTGTAGCAGAGACCGTTGCCGCGCTGGAGAAGAATACACGGCCCGAGCACATCAAGCTGGAGCAAGGGGTCGCTGAACTGCGCAACCGGTCGGTCGCGTGGATGGTGCAAGCGTTTCATCAGATGAACGATCCTAAGATCGTCCAAAAAGTATGTTCTGACTTCAGCTCCCATATTCCATGTGTGAACTAACCATTTCCCCAGGCATTCGAGATGTGTCGTGTTGGCCCTTTCAATCTGTCCCAGGACAGTCTGGCCAGTCGCGACGCACGGCAGATGCTCAACGATGTAGCAACTCACGAGCCCGACCTCTGGGACTACCTCTTTGGGAAGCACGCACGTCCCGCATCCGACAGCGAGGAGGCTCGTAACGAGGCAGCATTCAGCTCTACAGCGGACGACCCGAGCGATTCAAGTCTGTCGGAAGTCCTTGATAAGGCGCACGCACAAGTCCAGAAGCGCACCACAGCCAGCGCGGCGGGCGAGGCCATAGTTGAACACGATTCCGCCGATGACGATGCAGGTGAAGCGGACGATCTGGACGAACTACCTCAGGACGGCGCAACAGGCGGTGCGGGCACAGACGATCTTGCGTCTGGGGTCAAGAGGAAGCGCAATGTGCAGGATGAGTCGGGCAGAGAGGAGCGTCCAAAGCGCTTGCGACGACCTGCAGGCTTTTACGACGACAGCAAAGAGTGGTGGTAAACGCGCTGGGTGCAATTAGGATTCGGTCATTGCAGTCCGTAGACATTATAAGATAGTCAATTGGAAGTGAATATAGAGCACAGTTTGGTAACAGGAAAGGGATGGGAAGGGTGGGAAGACTCGGGCACATGGGAGAGAACGGACCGGGACAGTACTAGTGCGCGCACGCGCGCGCGCAACACGGGAGCAGTCATGAGTGGCAGTACGGTTCTACGCCAGTAAGGCAGCCCTTACTGGCGTAAAACCGTACTGCCACTCAGCGTCTATCGCTGAGCAGTGACAGACAGGTTCAAGGGCGGGTTGGATGTCGCGCTCGACATTCCATGAGCGCGGTTGTAGCGCAAACACGTTGCACCATGGCAGCGCGGTTTGTTGTCGGCGACTGCGCGGTGCGCGGTGCGCTGTGAAACGGGAGACCGGGGCAGGTTCAAGAGGAACTGCAGCCGAGCCGGAAGTTCCGGCCTGAACTTTCCCAGTCCATTTTGGGCGATTTAGTTCCGGGATACTTCCGCCGCGATTTAGGCGCTCATCCTGGGTCAAGTTCAGTCGCACCGGGAGTGCGTGACGTCACGCCATTTCAGTTCAGTTCAGGCCTCCCTGTGACGCGTGACTGAACATTTGGTCGCGCGAGTACAGTAATCCCACCGTATCTGTAACCAATGTAAGCTCCTCCGATCATATTATGCTACGTATACAGTTCAACGTATTGGATTGAGGCAATCTTATTTGAT
>KV426168.1:0-20413 GCA_001632375.1 Exidia glandulosa HHB12029 | reverse complement strand
CAAGATATCCTTCTTGCCGCATGCTCCAGCCCTGCGCGTTCTCACGGTCGACTCGGATTACGTCGACTACTTTACCCCGAAGGCGAGGCCGTCTCTGAAGTGTCTCAAGATCGAAGGGCTGTATTCCACTTCACCCGACAGCGTCATTCAGATCATTGACCAGTCCGAGCTGCTCGAGGTGCTCGAGTTGGATGTGTGGCCAAAACAACTCGCGTCGGCGAGCTACACCGCGCCGAGCTCCCTCACGTTCCGCCATCTCAAAACGGTCGACTTACGCAGCCCGGAGATCCTGATGCATTTCACGGGAATACTCAGCCTCCCGACCTTGGACAGCTTGACTATCGGCAGCTATGGAGGGACACCGGAGGAACTCGTCTTTTTGCGGGCCTGCTCTAGTATTCAGATACTCGACATCTCGTACGCCGGCGAGGTGTCTAACGAAGCCGCTCGTATCTTCCCGCTACTCCCACGACTGCGCAAACTCGCTCTCTCCGGGTTCATGTTGTCCGTAGACGACATTCTCCCACTCCTCCTGGTCGACGACGACACAGGACTCTACCGCTGCCAAAAGCTTGAAGCCTTGACCTTTGGCCAGTGCTCGTTCGGTGAGGGAGCCGCGCAGCTCTTGTTGGACACGATCAAGGCGCGTTGCGAAGCCAGCGATGTCGACACGCGGGTAGCTCGTTTTGTACACGTTCATTTCTTCGAGGGAATCTGCCCCGAGTGGCTGAAGATTGCCGTTCGACAGATCGTTCCACTAAACTACTCGAAGGAATACTTGTTCGGCTGATAGGACATACGTTCGCTATTTATCATCCAGTACCTACTATCTTATGTGCATGCATCTGTTGCTTACACAGGGAGTGATGAGTTCAAGTTGCGCAACGAGACAAATGGTAAATTGGCGGGCGGGCATTTGCGAAACGCCCCTGTCTGTCAGCTACCTTTATCTTCGCCCGCCTTCCACTCTGCTACATTTTTGGCCGCATTTCCTCCCCGCATCAAGGCGCTCTGTCCCGTTGTGCGCACATGGAAGAGGTTGCCTCGCTTGCCTCGCAAGGTCGTTTCAGCGACTTGCCCGAAGACCTGCTCGTAAAGGTGTTTCAGCACTTAGCCGGCGAGTCGGCCACGCGAGGTCGACCGATGCTCTCCATTGTCGTGGTAGCACAAGTCAGTCGCGCCTGGCGCACTGCAGCGCTGGGTACACCCCGCGCCTGGAGCCATATCGACCTGAACTTCAGCGACGTCTCCGCCGTACCTCTTCGCTCGCGCGCTTACCTCGATGCCTTACTCGAGCGCTCGAAGGCCGCACCGCTGCACATCAGACTGTACAACTACTGTCCCAAGCACGACCCCGGGCGGCCAGGCGGGAACCAAGCAAGCCATTACTTTCGGTCGTACGATTGGGGCGCATGTGAGCGGGCCTTCCATGCGCTCCTTCGACACGCACACCGCTGGAAGACGTTTGCGCTTTCCTGCGAGGCGAGCTCGCACGAAGCGCGCCGGGCGCTGTTGCGGCGGTTCCACGTGCCGATGCCGCAGTTGCAAGAGTTTGCGCTGCATCTGCAGAACTCAGACGGATTTCATACGCGCGGAGCGACGGCAAAGGATACGCCTCTTCTTCCCAGCGCACCGTCTGTTCACACCGTCGATATAGACCAGGGATTCTTGCGCTACGTTGTCTTTCCCCGATCTATCCAGCTCTCGTCATTGACGTTGGGGGGATACCGTAGCAAGTTCGTGGGCGACATCTCGGCGATTCTCGCTGCGTGCCCCAATCTCCAACGTCTCCGTCTCGATAATAAACATTCGTCGTTTGGAGGTGTGCTCTCTTTCCGCGACGTGCCTTCGGTCGACACTATGAACTCGCGACGAATCGACACTAGAAACTCGCGACGAATCGAGTTGCCAGCTCTGACAGACATACAGGTCCTAAACGGAGCGTTTGATGCCCTCGTCGCCCTTAATTGTGAACTAGTTCTTCACAGCCTACGGAGTATTACGGTCAGACCGATACTCTGGCATGGGGACACCTCGGCTTTCCTGACGACGGTCTGCCTGCAATTGCGCTATCTCAACGTTCAGCTTGCACACCGACGTCAGCAAACACTCTCGATCTCTGACATCGTCATGCAGTTTCCTTACATCGAGGAACTGATCGCGGAGAACTGGACTGTAGAGGCTACGGACTTTGGAGAGCTGGCGCAGAGGGACGTTGGTCGAAATTTAACCAGACTGTCCCTCCCCGGATGCGTCTTTTCTCCTCCGGGAAACGAGGGTGCTGTTGCTGCTGCCGTTTTGCGCTTGGTGCGATACAAGATGAATCAACAAGGTCGAGAGACAGCGCCTTTCATCCTCGACTTGCCACATCACGCGACCATCCCGGAGCGTTTGCACACCGAACTCGAGCACTTACGTGGTGTGACAAACGATACACAGTGGGATATTTAAAAGGGATGTTTGTGTACCTGTATGCAGAACATGTGTTGTATCAACTTAGGACGGTACGAGATAACAACTCGTGAAGCCATTAGGCAAGCGGTGATGTTGCCGGTAGGGGGCAGCAGGCTTGACCTGTTGGTCCTGATCCACTCGTGTTGACCTCGGTATCGTATATTCGTTTAGTTGTTCCGCCGTGGCGTTTGTCCTTAGCTCATTGTAGCGGAGGTGGAACGAAAGAATGTAAACAATGTAAACAACGTTCGACCGGCGAAAAGCGGGAGAACGCGTTCGCACCTTACTCCCGTCCATGTACCTCGTATATGGGATCATCACACAGAGCAGGTTCCCCGACTTAACATCATTCACCCTACTCGCGCCAGATCTTTCAATGCATCCTCGCACCGGTACCTGCGCCCCTTGAGCACGGACTTTACACTGCCAGTCACCGACGGTCAATGCCAACAGGGGACCCGCTCCGTCGTACCAAATGCTAAATGCCAGCTGGTATTGCGTAGCTTCAGCGACAAGCCCTCATACTTCTATCAATTAGAGTTGCATGAACGGCGTTGCTACTTTGCAGCAACCGGCGGGGAATCTTCTCGGAGGAGCAGGTCGTCTCCGTAACTCGACAATGGACCAGCCAGCTCTTCCGCCGGGCCCTGCGCCTAAGAAGTTAAAAGGCACAAAGGGACGGGTCAGCCCCGCCCACGCCTTAACGAGGCAAGGAGTTGGTCCCAATCGGCGTCAATCGAGCCCTGGACGGCGAGCAGGAGCAGCGGCTCGGGTTCCGTCTCGTCTTTCGGCGTCAGGTCGCGTTCGGGAGTGTCGCGTTGGGACGGGGCGTTGGGCGAGGTCTCCCTGCTGCTGATCGCGTCGAGTTGGTTCGCCGAGTAGACCGGGACGACGACGATTCTGCCCAGCTGAGGCCGAGAGTTCGTCAGCTCGCCGTCCGTCGCCGCCGCCGCCGCTCCACCAGAGCTGGGCGGAGGGCCCACGCTGCCGCCTCGACGCGCGCTCACCTCGCACTGGGTCGTAGATAATTGGCTTCGGGCCGACGTGTAGTGAGGGCCCACCTGCCCCTAGCCCCTCTTGCCACCTGCCTTCGTCTACATCGCCGTTCTACTGGCCTAGCCCTCGCTATGTTCCACTCGCCTCGTATCAGACGGGGCGACGGCCGTCCGTATCGATGGGAATATGTGGACGGCGTACCTTTGCAGTCCCTGCGCGCTCCAACCTTCAACGAGTTGCCCGAGGAACTGCTCGCGCAGGTGTTCCAGCTTCTGGTCGACGACCCCGTACCGCCCAAGGACGAAGAGGATCCGGATGACTCGTTCATCCGGGTCGCGCCTACACTCATCGTCCAGCAAGTGAGTCGCGCCTGGCGCGCCGCAGCGCTCCATGCACCCCGCGTCTGGTGCTACATCGACCTCGACTTCACCGCCTTCTCCGCCTTACCGAATCGCTCGCGCGCGTACCTACGTACGTTACTTACGCGCTCTGGCGCCGTACCGCTGCACGTCCGACTCTACAACTATCTCCCGCCGAAGGACCCAGGACGACGCGTCCCAGACGAAGCGGCCGAGGAATTCCTGCAGGCGTATGACTGGCTCGGATGCGAGGCCGCGCTCGACGCGCTGGTTCGGCAGGCGTATCGCTGGAAGACGTTCGAGCTTCAGTGCTGCCATCTGGACTCGCACGAGGCGCGTCGCGCGCTCCTAGGCCGTATCCACGTCTCCGCACCCCTGTTGGAGGAGTTCTCGCTCCAGCTGCATGGCGACGCGCATACCGGTTTCGAGTCGAAGCACGCGGGCACGGCGCCGCTTCTTCCGTACGCGCCTCGTCTTCGCGCGGTCAATTTGGACCACAACTTCTTGGCGTACGTGCACTTCGCGGGACTCAACGGGCTGTCGTCCATTACGCTCGGAGGAGCGGGATATATCGTCCACGACCTCTCGTACGCGCTTGCGACGTGTATGAGCCTCAAGCGTCTTCGACTCGACAGTAGTGTCCCCATGGATTTCGGGGCGTATGCGCCGAGGCACCCCCGCGCGGACACGCCTTCGACCACTCGCGCTGTCGTCTTGCCAGCTCTGACCGACCTCGAGCTGATGAACGGCCAGCTGCAAGTCCTGTTCCCGCTGGCGGACAAGCTCTTCCTTCCTGCGATCCAGAACGTCACCGTCGGGCCGATGTACTCCACCCAGAACCCGGAGGCGCAGTTCGCGTTCCTCAAGACCGTATGCGCGCGTCTGCGCCGTATTCACGTCTCGCTCACAGATCCCTTCCACCAACCGTTCTCCCTCTCCGATATTGTCAAAGCCTTCCCCGACGTCGAGGAGGTCATCGCGGAGAACTGGACGGTCGACGCTCGCGATTTTCAAGAGCTGCTCCGACAGGGCGTGGGAGAGCAGTTGACGAGGCTGACTATGCCCGACTGTCACTTCTCGCTCTTGGGCGGGGTTGCTGGCGTCGTGGTGAACTTCTTGGGAGTCAGGAACGCCGACGACCAGCGTTGGGGTCCACCACTCATTCTCGACTTGCCGCGTCAGTTGACCATCCCGGAGTCTGTGCATACCGAATTGGACCGCTGCAAGACGCCTACCCCGCAGCGCTCTACGCAGAAGTAGGACGGGAACGGGAGCCCAGCAGTGGGCTGCACGTTGAGAGATTCCGCATTCGTTCTTTTCTCTTGGTTTACAGTGTCGAACAGTGTATTGTGGTAGTTACAACACAGAACAGAGATGTACAGACCGTGTTTTGTATGCGCTGAGAGCGTTCGCGATGGTGGATGTAGAGTTTTGAATTGATTCCGGAATGCCGGCGGGAATGCAGCTTGTCCACAACCCACTCCGGGAACGGCTGCTTCACCTTCTCACGCGACACAAAGCGGGTGCCTCGTTGCGTAACCTCTGGCACTAACGCGCGCAATATTCTCGAACTATGCTTTACACCTGCTCGGGCGTGTTGAATTTTCCTGGCTGGCTCTGCTACTACGTAACGCGCCCACCAGACACGGCACGACTGACTAAGGCTCTACTGCTTCTACTTCTCATTCGACGTATACGATTATGCCACGCCCTGTGCCGTGAGCAATCGCGAGGAACGGCGCGCCGCAGCGACGGCAATCCAGCCGCGGGTATTCTGAGCGCACCCGAAGTCTTATCTCTCGCTCGCCCCTTGCCCCGCGCCCACCACCTCCAGCTCAGCCAGCATGTCGTCCTACAACGAGAAAGCGCGCCCCAAGGCCAACGCGGTCGAGCTCGGTCACCATCTGTCCGAGCTGAGCAAGAAGCGCACGACCAGCCCGCTCAAGGGCATGCAGAAGCTCATTCTGCCGCCTGGGACGATTAAGATGGCTGGAGGTGAGTTCGAGGTCGATGTTGGAAATGCTGGCTGACGCGACATGGTACATAGGTCAGCCTGACCCGCTGTACTTCCCGTTCGCGAGCATCGGTGGCGAGGCTATGGCGCCGGACTCGTACGCGCTTCAGCCCACGGATGCGAAGCCCTCCAAGCGTGGCTGGTTCGACTGGTTCATGGGCAAGGAGCGCACTACCACAATCACTATCCCGCGGTTCCCGACTGGACCGAACGAGATGAGCCTCGCAGACTCGCTGCAGTACGGTGAGTATCGCGAGCGCGCCGTTTTTGCCACCTGCATCCCTGTCATGCGGGTGTAGTGGTCCATATGCTCTATGTTCCCTATCGCGTCGGTCGCTGTCGCTTCGGCTCGCGTGCTATCCTGCGTTGGACTCGGAACGCTTGTATCGCGCCGTGCCGTTTCTCGCTTCGTGCGCTCGAGCGCTTACGACATTGCGTTCGTTTCCTGCTCTGCTCCTTCACTTCGTCTTTGCTATTGCATAACGACGTTCACAACGCATGTGCCTAACGCTAAACTTCTTCCTTCTCAGGTCCGGCCACCGGCGTAGCACTTCTGCAGACGTTCATCAACGACTTCGTTGAGCGCGTCTATGCACCGAACTACGAGAACTGGACAACTCTCGTTCACGTCGGGAACACGGACGGGTACGTTCTCCCCATCTCATTTGTCCAGGCGCTCACGGTGACTGCAGCTGGTCGCGCGCCGTTCAAACGCTTTGCAACCCCGGCGAACTCATCCTGACGGAAGGTACGTAAAGTATCTTCTTTACTTGAAGATACAGTAGCACTGACATCGTGTGCGTAGAGTGGACGTACCCCTCTGCCGTGGCGAACTCGGCGCCGTACGACGTCAAGCCTGTTGCCGTCGGAATGGACAGCGAGGGTATGAGCGCATCGGCGCTCGAGGACGTGCTGGCGAACTGGGACGAAACCGAGCGCGGCGCGAAGCGGTACGTGCGAATTGCTCATTCTCCACTGCAGCCTTCTCGTTCTGACGCATCGTTCTTCCGTATTCAGACCACACGTCATGTACACCGTCCCCGTCGGCCAAAACCCTTGTGGCATGACGATGGGTATCGAGCGCAAGAAAGAGATCTACGAGATTTGCGTTAAGTACGGTGCGTACAATATATCTCACCATAATTACCTTGGCTGTCAACTTATACCTGCGGTAGATGTCATTATTGTAGAGGACGACCCATACTACTTCCTCCAGGAGGGAACGTACATACACAAGACAGACCGCGCGGCGTCGTCGTCTTTGAACAAGGAGAACAAGGACTTCGTGCGCTCGCTCGCGCCGAGCTACCTCGCCGTCGACTACCAGGGCCGCGTCGTGCGTCTGGACACTTTCAGCAAGGTGCTCCGAGACCCCATTTCATACCAATGGTTCGAAATGGACTGACGCATATGTACGATTCTAGACAATTGCGCCAGGCTCGCGTATGGGTTTCTTCACCTGCAACCCCGTCTTCGCAGAGCGTTTGGAGCGTCAGGGCGAGACGACCGTCCAGCGTCCATGCGGCTTCGGTCAGGTACGTCTGTCCACAATCTTTCCTAGAATACACGAGTGACGAAATGGCTGACCATGCGCAATAATAGGCACTCATCGGACAACTTCTGACGAAGCAATGGGGTCTCGACGCGTACATCCGCTGGCTGCACGGTCTCCAAGCGCAGTACACCGCGCGCCGCGACGCTCTAGTCGACGGCCTCCTCGACGGCTTCGAGTTCTCGCTGTCGTACGGAGATGGCGCGAGCTACCTTAAGGGCTTACCCGTATACTCGTGCTTCCCCAAGAAGGGCGGTCGTTCCTTCAAGCGGGAGAAACAGGTCGGACGGATGTTGAGCTTCGTTGCGCCTACGAGCGGGATGTTCGTCTGGGTACGTTCGTTGCGTGTGAGCGTGCGGCGGGCTAACCCGAGGTTGCTTGTTTAGGTGACGGTACACTTCGAGGGACTGCCGCCCGTGCCGGAGCCAGAGGACCCCGAGGACCCGCGCGACCATGAGACGCGGTTGTGGGTCCGGCTCGCGTCGGCGGGTCTGCTCATCAGTCCTGGCGCATTCTTTGCGTCTACAGCCGAAGTGCGCGACAAGAAGCCTGGCGAGGGACACTATCGCATTGCGTTCAGCATGGGGCCGGTACGTCTGTCGGCTGAAGATAGGCATCGGCATGTTGCTGATTGTTTGTTCATGCAGCTCGATGAGCTGACGAGGGGCATGAAGATCTTCGGGAAAGAAGTACATGCGTATTACGAGGAGTCCCTTCGCGCCTAAGTTAGACGATAGATGCTTTCCACGCGCTTGGGGCATTGTACGTGCCTTCGGTACCTCCAACACTTGCCTGAGACCGGGACAGCGTCGGAATTGAGCGCTATCAACCTCCTGCTTCGTGCCTTACACTTTCGACTGATCCGTTGCTGTCATCTGTGTGCCTTGGAGAGCTAAGCTATCTCCCTGGGTCCCAGACTCATCTGCGAGTTGGGCGTTTCCTGCGCCGGGCTCGGAGTTCCGTCCTCAAAGTTTCTTGTGCACAAACGAGAACCGGAAATCTCAGGATTGCGGAATCACTTCTCCCTGCGTTGAGGTGGATGTATGGTGCTGCGACAGTGCGACGGAGGCGTGAGGCATGTTCCATCGGCAGGAATGCATAGCCTTGCGGATGGAGTGTTCAAACCCTTGATATTTCCACGCAGCGCAGCGCAGCGTGTAACTTTCAATTCGTCCGCCTCGTTGTCGGCGTCCGGAATTCCGTTCCGCTGGCCCTGCACCCGAAGTTCCCGGCGTACGGCGCTCCTTGTGGAAGACTGTGGGGCCATGTGACACCTTCGAAGCCTCTGTGTTCTTCCGCACCCCGCGGATTTGCGCAAGACCTCGGCGGCGGCGGGTATAGACTGCAGTGAGTTTGGCGAGGTACTCACGGAGCTGACCTATCCCACGATGCGCAGTGGATAGCCTTGATCTTCATCAAATCTACGGACTTTGTCACCGTGAAGCTCAACGGCACGACCGGAGACAGTTCATAAAACGCAATGTGTGGCTTCATTGTCGGTGAAGACTAAAGAGAAGTGACATTGGCAAGGAGTCGAAAGGGGTAACGCATCCACGCCATGACATGCGACGATCCTCGCTCTCGGAGAGGTACGAGGAGCGACGCTTTGCTTTGAGAAGCCACTACAGAGCGCAACGTCGCAAGCACCTCTGGAGCCGCCACGCGCTCGGCCGGATTATCCGAGACGGTACGCTCAACAACGGGCTGTAGAAAGTCTAGTCCACAGTACGCCTGAACATCATCAGTCAATGTCGAAGCAGGAAGTTCGGTACGCACGTATTGTAACCGTCTGATCATGTCGCCATACATGCGCACGTCTAGGGCAAATGGGTCATACGGTACGCGCTTTGACAGTTCAGGAACCGAAATATTCTGTGCGATGTCGCCGACGACAAGCTGGCGGTCAGCGAACGACGGGAATCGCGTCGATAGACCAAAGTCAATGTAATAATAGTCGACGGGTACGCGAGAGCGTGAGTTGACTCGAAGAGGCTGACCAGTAGAAGAATTGTCTGGGAAAACGCGGGATGTCACGAAAGGACTCCACCCGCCAGGTATTAAACGAGTTGCGTCCATCATTGTGTTGTTGAGACAGATATCCCTGCGCAAGTGAAAATAGAGTCAGCGGCGTGGGAGAAGCATGCAAGAGGATGTACGAGCCTGTGAGCGACGTTGTTCTCGTGCATAAAGACCAATCCCTTGAGTATGGAAATGAGCGATGATTCAACAAGTGTGAGCAGCTCACCTCTGCGAGTGCCAGCAAGATACGTGCGAGTTCTTCAACGGTCTCCGGGGTTGGGTCCATCGTATCACGAAGAAGGGGCGTGACTATCAGCCAGAACGGCTTATCATTGATGAGAGGGGGCCGAAGAAAGTCAAGGAGCGGACAGCAGCGATTGCGAGCATCGAATCGAAGTGGGGCCGAGATGAAGAACGCGGATATGTCTAGCTCGGCGGTATCAACAGGAGCAAGCTTAAGCCAGACAGTTGCACCATCCTCAATACGGGTTGCGCTGATACGATTGAACTGGGAAGAACTCATCAGCGGAGGAAACGAAATACGCGCTGTGGGAGTTACCTTCGCAGCATGATAGTCCGACCTCGACAAGGGAAACGAATTATCTTTCAACCAGGACGGTTCCCAGCCTGGGCGAAACCGCGCTGGCAGTCGATATCCTTGCGACTCTAGCCAAGCGGCCAGTTGCACCCAGTGTCTCTCGTGAGAGAAATGCCTGTCGTGCAGAACCAGCGACGCAGTTCCAATATCTTTGAATGTGGGACGCGGCACAGCATCAAGGAGACGGACTGTCTCCTCAAAGTCACCGAAGTTGCCGGCGCGAAGAAAACGGCAGCGAAGTGCGGTGCTTAGAGCCACGATGTGCTCGACGTGATGTGTGAGCTGTAGTGCATCGCGCGCGTGGGCTATAGCTGCATCTAGTTCCTCGGAGGTGCCGAATCCGAGGCATGTCCCCAAGGTGGGACGGAGCATTGTGTGCGCGAGTCCTAAGGCAAGGAGAGACAAGCGCCCGAACATGCGGCTTTGTCCGGGCCTGCGCCGCGGATGCATTACCATTCTCTCCGCACTCATCATGACCGCCGGTGTCCCGCGCTGCTTCACGAACACGAGGACTTGCTGCGGAAACGTAAAAGTACTTTTTTTGGCCCCCTTTCTCACACAAGCGCACAGGAACACGGATTCGTGTCATCATGGGAAGCCTTGTGCCCGCCATTCACACGTCAATGTCTACACCTCGAGGTCGGCGTGAGTTTGCTGTCGGGATAGCAGATTAAACGTGTGTGAGTCCAAGATCCGACGCAGGAGGGATTCGCACAGTCTATCCATTGGCTACTCACCGGAGATTCGAGTTGCTCTCGGTCTCACTGACAGCGGTGACATCTCCCGGAGTGAGAGGGTACGCACCATGAGGCAGTTAGTCCTCCGCCGCATAAAATGGTCTCCTGATCACCGATCGAGAAGTTAACCCACAATGGCTGGATACCGTCGGGACAGGCTGCGCGACCCACTTCCTGACATTACGCCAGAGAACGGGAAACACTGGGAGCCCATGCCCCGTGCGTCGCTCCCATAACCAGTTACGATGCCACTCTGACCGTCTTCTAGCGTATCCCGCGCGGGGCTATATGCCGGGCCGCACATACGGTGCGGCAAAGCAGGGCCTCGTAAACGCCTTGGTGGACGACTTGGGGTTCGTAGTACCAGACGACCCAGACGACCCAAACAATGGCGAACTGAGGTCCTCCATACAGGGGTGAGTCGGTCAAGTGTATTTTAGCTTTGGATGTTCTCAACGTTGCGTACAGTGCTTTAAAAGACGTCAACTCTAAGATCTCGGATTACGAGAAGTCGAACGTCTTCTCGCGGGTGCGCAATTATTCACAGAATAGGTCCAACGCGGACGACGCGTTCGCGGACGCTCAGGAGTTTCACCGGAGCGTGATAGTATGTGTCTTCGAGCTCCCGTTCTCTTTTCGCGCTGCAGTACATGCTAATGCGAATGAAGACAAGTGCCGAGAAGTCCAAGACCATCAGCGTCGGGCCCCCTCGCAGGGATAACAAGCAGTCACACATCGATCCATTGATCCTCCCGCCTGTCAACGCAAGTAACGACGATTACAGTGACGAAGAGGACGACAACAGGTGTGTCTTTCATTGCCCTCAATAACAACGACGCCTGACACTTCCCGAAGGGACGGTGAATACAGACTCTACTCTCACGTCGTCTGAGGGCTTACGACATCCCTTCCAGACCAGTATTATGAACCGAGTAGCTCTAAGAACCGTCGTCGGCGGGAGGAGCGAGCGATCCAGCCTTTCCGTTCACCAGGTGAGCTATCTAGGTCGCAAATCCACAGAATACTGATTTCCCTGCAGGCAATCAGCAAGGCCTAGGCGAGAGTTGTAAGTAATATTTCCCGCGTCTCGCATCATCACAGGAACTGATCAACTCGCCCAGCCCGCGACCGCAAAGTCTACGATACAAAGCAGATGCTGAGAGCCCCACAAATGGATCCTCGGTCTCAGGCTTATGCCGCGGCACCTTATGCTTCGGCTTATAATGCACCCGATGCTGCACGCTATCCTCCCTCGGTCGCAGCCCCCTACAACAACGCGCCTGCAGCTGCCAGTGGATACCTTCAGCAGCACGCTGCTCAATACCCGCCGCCGCCGCCGCCGCCGCCGCCTGGCCATAACACGTACGGCGCCCCAATCCCCACCGATTATGCTCCCCAAGCCACCGCTCCACGGTACAGCACTGTAAGCTCACGTCAGTCACGATTTGATCAGTTGCTTCTGGTCCGTAGGCGGACTGGGCAGTGCGCTGAATCGTTTTTCTTGTGCAGGCGGCCGTCCTCCAACTTACACCAGTCGGCACAACTCCGTTATTCCGCCTCCCATGCCGCCACAGGCGTCGTACTCGTCGCAGCAGCAGTACTCCGTTATTCCGCCTCCCATGTCGCCACAGGCGTCGTACCCGTCGCAGCAGCAGTACTCTACCCACCCTTACAGCGGCGGGTATAACAATGGGCAAGGATCGTCTGGCCAGGGATCGTCTGGCCAGGGATCACAGTCTTGGCGTTAACCCTAACGAGGCTATCCGCATGCATCGTAACCGAATCACTCTCGAATATGGCGCTGGGCGCGGCACTGGTTGTATGCTGTTGTTGAGTTCTGAGATAAAGCATCAGGATATGGGACTGCGGCAGTTTGGGAATCTCCTCCGCTGGCGGTTGCACAAGGTGTACAGTACGGTACTATTGGTCTAAGCTTGTGGAATGGAACAAATCACGGGTATCAATGACAACCGCGTTCTCGGCGTACATGTGTAACAAGACCAAGTTTAACGGAGCCATTTCTCATTTTCTCGATCCTTCGGTTCCGTTCTGGAGTCATCTAGATACCTGACTCATATGTACATATTTAAGGAGGGCGTCTGCCTCTCCTGGCAATCCGACTTTTGGTTCACCTCAACGTCCCCAGCGCCCGATCGGTCTCTCGATCCGCGTTCTAGCAGTCCGTAGACTGTCTCTCTGGTCTCTCACGCCCTTAGTCAGCCGCTCAGGGTAGAACCTGATTGATTATATTCGTAAGTACCGTTCGGTATCCTTACACTTGGTGGACGAATCCTACCTGGGCTAGCTGACTCCCAGAGACCATACCCTACCACTCCTATCGTCTAGGCCCACAGCGCCGACACACAGGGCGCAAACAGGGTGAAGAATTCCACCAATTCAACAGACCGAAGAATTCGACTGAATGGCCGGTCCGTCGGTCCGGCCGGCCCGCCAATACAATAGGATTCTTCGGTCTGTTGAACTCGACGGATTCATCACCCTGTTTGCGCCCTGTGACAACGACATGAGCCAGGAAGCGCCCGGATCGCGTCACTGCCACGGCGGAACCTCTTCAGCTCCACATACTCACACGCTCAATGGTCCGACCGCCCGCGTCGCACCTCAGTACTCCATCATTCCAGAAATTTCGAAACCAACCGTCTCGGACTCCCAAGGTCGATTATCTCCGTTAGGATCGCCTCGTCTGTCCGCTGCAGCGCCTGTCACGGACTCGGAGCGTCCTCCTTCGTTGCGGGAGAATGAGACCGCCGCACATTACATGAACAGGGATCCAGTAATTGACCCTGCAGATCAGATTCATTCCTCATCTGCCACACCTTCCTATTCATACCCTCCGCAACCGCTCCAATCCGCCGATCCAGCATGGACAGCTCTTCGAGAGGAGAATCACTCTCTTCTGAGAAAACTCGCAGCTCTTGAGAACCAAGTACAGTGCTTGGCGGCGGCCCTTGACGTCCAGTGCTCCTCGTGTCACAGACGGCCCTTCGAGTGCCCGCAGGCATCCTCGGTGAGCAGGACCGGAAAGCCGGATTGCACGTCCGAATTCGGTCATCTGCTGCCGAATCCTCGTTGTACCCCGCCGCCACGTCCATTTCGTCGAGTTGAGCTGTCGTCGTCATTACCGCATGCACTGGCAGCGGAGTCACTCGTTCGCCCGCACAACGCCGCAGTGGGTGGGGAAGGTCTTGCTCGGGAGCAGCCAGTCACCGTGACTGTCCGCACAGGTGCTGCAGTGGCTTCTGCAGCGCCGAATGCCCCTGCTCCGCCAAACTCCCTCGCAGATGACTTCCATTTGCGCCTTAAAGACCTTCCACGATGCAACCACGAGCCAGACGAATGGATACATGGGATGACGTCGCTTTTCACATCCCTGCGTCGCCCGCTCGCTGGAGTCGTCCCATTTATTCCACTTCTACTGTCTGGTCATGCAAAGTCTTGGTTCTATGAGCTCACAGAGGCTCAAGTTGTCGCGCTGGATACTTGGGAATCATGGTGTGTCGCGCTTCGGCTTGGTCTCCGCGTTCAGAATTACGATGCGCACAAGTCTCACGAGCTACGTTTGCGTACATTACGACGGAACGAGTCCCTGGCCGACTATTACTCCGCACGACTCAAGTTGCAGCGCGCCGTCATGGCCTCAGCTCCCGACACTCACCGCATCGCTGATCTGCTCGCCGGACTACCTGTTAGTTGGCATGCTATCATAAAAGCAGGTCTTATAGGCGAGGGTGCGCACACCCTCTTGGCATTCAGACGTGTCCTCCTAGACTTGGAGCCGAGTCTCTTTGCAATGCGCAGCACGGCCGAGGCAAATCGTCCTTCTGTCAGGTCCTCTTCGCTTTGCCGAGCTGTAGGCGACCAACAGCGGCGACTCGATGTTCGGGAGCAGGATACGAAGTCCAACTGGTGTGACAATCCCCGATCACACTCTGCAACGGTGTTTGCTCAGCATGCACGTCCCGTTCGTGTTCGACCCGCATTACCGCTTATAACACGATCTCCTTCACTTCATGTCCGTACCGAGCCCCGCAAGACGCGACGTGCGGCTTGGTACCGTGAGGCTCAGCGACGGGCGAAAACTCTGTTTTCATGCTCGAACAACGAAGCTTGACCTACGAAATGGACAGATGGATACCTGAATCCGCGCGCGTCTCGTATTTTAGCCCATCTATCATTCTACATCGTTCTCAAGGGACTGTTCCTTCACATACTTCCATTTCATATCGAGCAAATGGGACTTTGCTCGCATTGAGGGGGGAGTTGTGTAACAAGACCAAGTTTAACGGAGCCATTTCTCATTTTCTCGATCCTTCGGTTCCGTTCTGGAGTCATCTAGATACCTGACTCATATGTACATATTTAAGGAGGGCGTCTGCCTCTCCTGGCAATCCGACTTTTGGTTTGGTTCACCTTCCCCATCGCCCGATCGGTCTCTCGATCCGCGTTCTAGCAGTCCGTCGACTGTCTCTCTGGTCTCTCACGCCCTTAGTCAGCCGCTCAGGGTAGAACCTGATTGATTATATTCGTAAGTACCGTTCGGTATCCTTACAACATGCGCCCTGAATGGTCAAGGCCGGAAACAGTACTACATGGACCAGCCTGAGAGTCGATGTGGGAAAGCGTAACATCAACATCCGTTATTCATGCTACAGAGAGCCACACGGATAGCGTCATGGTACTGAGAAGTAGACCGCCAAGCATCTCTATGGAACTGGCTGACGTAGGGTTCTGTGTATAACTGTTTGTTTTAAACAACATTTTAAACACCGCGTTTTAAACACTGTTTTAAACACCTGGCTCGAAACTTCGGCGTTAAGAATGATTTTAAAACACTTCTGATAGAAGAGAGGGAGAGGCCAATGGGACATAATAGGCTGTGTCACAGTGATGAATTCTAGCTAGGAATGTACATGGCCTCCTTTGGGTTAAGTGTTGGACATGAGGGCATCTAGAAATGCGACTCGGCACAATTGTGGCTATAGAAGGGCGAGAAGCTGGTATTGCAAAGTGATCAAGGGTAATTGGGTATCACAGCAGGAAAAGGATTGATCTCAGCTGCTTACCTTAGCCACTTGCAGGTCGCAGATTTTGGGGGGAGAACATCTATAGGACCTCAGATCTCTCTGAAGACTATGTTCTGCTCCCAGCTGAGACTAGAAAGGAAGGAGGTGAGTAGAAAATACCACTTTTGGTCCCAGGAAGGTCCCAAACCTTGTTTGCAGACTATTACCATATATGGTTATTTAACATTGTTTTTAACACATGTTAAATAACAATTTTGTTATTTAACGTGTTAAGAATGTTTTGGGAGTTTTACACAGAACCCTAGGCTGACGACGGATCGGACTGCGGCGGCTTCGCGGGAGCGTCAGCCTGCGACGTAGTGTACGTAGTTGGCGTGCCCTGTGGCTTCTCCCTTTGCGTGGATGTCGTTGTCGCCTCGGCAGTCTCTGCCGCTAGGACGTCTGGTTCCGTAGTGGTCTTGTCGTCCTGTGGCTTGTTCTGGGCAGCCAAGTTCTACACCGTAGATGTGTGTCAGTGTCGCTCATCAAGGAGACAAAGGTGACGCGACGCACATCTTGGGTGGCATAGAAATTGATCTTCGCCCCCTTACACGACGCGACCGCCGAGTTATACGTGCCGTCCTTCTGAACCCACTTCTTAAAGACAGCGTCGTCGTGCGCAGGGTCATCTTGCTCCTCGTCCGTTCCTCCGCCATCGACCATATCATCAATTGCTTTCTTATCGGCCTTGAGTTGGTCGAATTGGCCGCGGAGCTCCGTCATCGTGGCGTTCCACGCATCGCCCGTACACAAGTCGTCCATCTTCGCCTTCGCCGCATCGACGTCGGCCTGAGTCAAAGGTGCAGCGTCTTGCGCGACGGCAAAGAGAGCGAGTGAAGAGAAGAAGAGGAGGACCTGGATCTTCATATGGTAGAGAACTCGAAGTGAAGTCAAAAAGATGCGAATGCGGGCGAAAAGAGATCAATGGGGGCGACAAGCTTTGACCACTGCGTTTATATTTCGAGGAAGAGACGCAGAGCCACAGGCGGTGATCCATGTATCGGCGTCCGCAGGTGGCCGCCAGCATGCAAAATCCGACGCCAAGTCACGAGCGGCCTATCGGTTTGCACGCGTGCGGTGCGCGTGACAGAGAATGGCAGAAGCAGGATGTACGCCTTTAGACAGTTTGTTGAATGCCAAGTCACGAGATGTCGTCTTCGAATCGACACCCAGGTTATTCTTCGCGATCGCTGAAGTGCGCGCGATGAGCGCGTGAGTGTTCGCCTAGGAAATAGAGCACGCGCCGTATATCCTCCTTGTCCTCTGCTCTCTCACTGAACGCGCCACAGAATTGGCCCAGGACGACTCGCCGGGTTCGTTGTAGACTTCAACGGGCGGAAACGCGCAAATGAGTTATCAGGCCCCCGGATAGCTCCGATATAGGTCCGAACCGCGGGACCATCGAAACCGGCCGTTTTGGGGCCAGACGTCTGAGCCCTGGGACCATCATACTGAGCAAGATTCTGACACAAGTTTGATCCCGAGGGACCATCGTCCTGGCCACTGTGTCGCTGGATCTCACATGATCGACCTCCATTTGGTTCCGAATCGCATACAGGACCAGCCAGAGGGTTCACCTTGAGACTAATTGGGAGTGCTGAGAGCATGGGAGAGTCCTAAACACTTCCCTGTAGCTTCGTTCTGTCTGTAGAGCTCTTGGGCTACTTGTTCGTACCATATGTCTAAGTCAACGGGACCATCGTCGGAGGCACTTTGGAGAGGTTTGAGGACCTGGGACCATCGAAACCGCGCCGCAGGCCGCAAAAATTGGGACCATCATCCTGTACAGCTCAGGATCGGACCTCTGATAGTGCTTTCCGGGGGCCTGAGTTATCGTCGCGATACTGACATGCGAGCTACGGCGGGGGCGGCGTTAAAGAGCGTGCCAGTAACTCCTAGAAGCTTTTCTAGTTGAGCAGGTGCGGACATCCTGGACGAGATTGAGGTTACGTTCTGCAGCGTCAACGTGGGCGCGGCAACTTCAAACCGCCGGCTCGAGCCGCTCGACGCTTCATTCCGCCCAGCCCGTCCCGTAACTCCCGTTGCTAGACACCGTCTGAAACTGTCCTCCTGCTGGGATACCGGGCTGCGGCTCCTTTGTGGCTGAACTTTGCGCCTACAAGAGCGCCAGAATTACGACACAACATGTACAAGAAACGGGATTACCACGCTTATACCGAGGTCGATGTCATCATCCTGCAGGACGACTCGTCCTACTTTCCTTCGGGAGGGGCCGTATATGTACAGGTGGCGGCGTCGCTGTGGAACGAGGAGAACAGGGACTTGGTGCGTTCGTTCGCGCCTACTCGAGTACTACTGCCTCGCCAGTCACGTTATTGTGCGCTCAGAGAGACACCCAGCCTAAATCTTTGGTCGGCATAGTTGGTTCGAATGCGTACTTCCTTCGCGTGGGTTTCACAATGAACAGGCACTCATCGTCCATCGAATACGTCGTCCCCGCGGGCGCTTTCAGCGCAGATGACCTGGACGTTGAGCATGTCGTGCTTCAGCGTCTTGGTCTCGGGCTCGTGGGCGGCCAGGATCTTATTCGGGAGGACGTTGAGGCGTGCACGACGCGCGTGAAAGGGCACGCACTTACCTGGATCGACGGCGGTTGGTCCTGCGTCACGAAACTGACCGACGCTATTGAGCTCGGCCTCAGCGCCAGTTCCCGCTTCGTCGTCCAGACCGACACCAAGGAGCTCGTCGTACTCGACCAGGCGTACGGCATGGCGTTTGTTGTGACAGCCAGCGAGCTGTACGAAGGCATCGCGGTGGCGGACCTATATCGCAAAGTTCAGCTAACGAACTGGAACGGTGAACTCGTACGTTGCACGCACCTCGTTAGCGGGAACCTAGCTGACGATGAGACCACTATTAGTGGCCCGCTCATCCACCTTCAACGCGCATCTACGCGTCGCAAGACTGGGTGCACTCCTTCTTCGAGTCCGACCCGCATCAGCACCGTCTCGCGCAGTGGGAACTCTACGTCGGTCAGTTCACAACGTACCCTACTGTCGCAAAGAATGACAAACGCACCATCGACGATCTGCGCCTCGCGCAGCTCATGGCGTACCGCATGTCGACGGTCACGCCGTTTGTCGTTGACGACCTGGATTGGAGCGCATCCGTGTACAACGGTGACGACGCGTCGTCGATTGGTGAGCACGAGCGCCTGCTCCCAATGCCGTCCATCATGGCTGACGCGTCGTTCCCAGAGGCGGCCAACGCGGTCGAGGAACTTGACGCGTTCATGCGCGAGCAGTTCGGTCGCACGCTCGATGACTACCCCGCCGAGGACCTGGACGCGAAGTCAGTCATCGTTAGCGCCACGGAAGCGGAGGGCGCACCTAAGGATTCATGCGCGTCTGCGTTTGCGGTTGCCGTCCAGGTGGACGACGGGGGCGAGGAGGCCACGGTCCAGGTGGTCGTTACTCCACCGCGCTACTCGCGCCTGCAGCCTGCGACGCCAGAGGAAGTCAGCATCCTGGACGCGCTTGCTCTCGAAGAGTACGAACCGTCGGCGCCTGCGTACCGCGTTGACGAAGTCCAGCACGTTGAGGCAGAGGGAGGAGAGAGCGACAGCACGGGCGGATACTCCGACCTCCCCGACCTCTTATCTGTCACCAGCACCACGTCCAGCTCGTCAGCGACAGGACTCTCAACTCACTATGCAGGCGTACCTCTCTTCCCAATCGCCGAGGAGTACGAGTCCTCGGCGGCCGAGTCGTCGCTTGGCCGTTCGAGCGATTCTGGACCCGCCGTTGTGCTCGAACGCGAGCGTCGCCCGTACGGATACTCTGGCGCTGGAGACCAGACCGAGTTGCGCGCCGAGCGCATGCAGCGCCTCGCCAACGAACAGCGCGTTAGACGTAGTGGTCGCGAGCTGCGCCGCTCGTATTTCGAACGGGCGGTCGAGCGCGTCCAAGGCTGGCGTCGCTCCCTCTCGCGCAGCTCCGGCAGCTCCGAGTAGAACGATTAGAAGTGTTTCGAAAGGCGGTATGCGTGTGAAGAACGAGGATAGATTATTTCCTATGCCTGTTACTGTAGAAGTTCGCGTCAATAATCATCGGTGCAGTGCGCTGATAGACTCGGGTTCACTCACCGACTTCATGTCTACGACGCTGGCTGACCAGCTAAAGTTGAAGTGCAAAGTCAAGAAGACTCCGTTAGACTTGCAGCTCGCGATAGTTGGATCGCGATCTAAAGTAAACGTTGAGTGTGAAACAGAATTCGAGTACCAGGGCATAAAGGAAAGACGTACCTGGGATGTCGCGAATATCGACTCGTACGACATCGTGCTGGGAACACCCTTCCTATGGCAGCACGCCGTCCTGATAGGACTGAATCCCACGCGAGTGCTGATAGGGTCGGTAAGCGCGAAGCCGCTCGAGGGCAAGTCGATGCTGTTGCGGCCAGCCGTATAAGACCTATATGGATAACCCGCGGGAGAGAACCATCCGCGACTCACTACACCTAAAGACCCACACGAGACGCAGCCAGAGGCGCAGAGGCGACAGAGAGGCGTCGCCTAACCTCCTGGAGGCGTTCGTGTGGTACCGCGGGGCGAAACGGGACGCCGACCGTCACCCCGAGGCAG
>KV426167.1:53923-76745 GCA_001632375.1 Exidia glandulosa HHB12029 | reverse complement strand
CTTTAGGTGTAGTGAGTCGCGGATGGTTCTCTCCCGCGGGTTATCCATATAGGTCTTATACGGCTGGCCGCAACACCGTCGTCTCGAGACATCATGCTTTGCATTTGGATGGCACTTATCGTGCCTGCTCTCAACTCGCGGTATAGAGTTCTCGAGCATCTCCGGGAGTATACCGGGTTTCTACTTGCGACGCGCATCGTTTCGACTCGGACGACTCCGCATGACCGCAACTCGACAGTTCACGGTTACCTTTCCCTGAACTCTCTCTTACCTCTGGGGGAGCTTTCCGTTTATTCTTACTTCGGATCTCGTCTTACTTGGATCCAGTACGGTTTCATCTTCCTGTCTTTTGACATGCTCGGCTGTCGGCCTGAGGGGGAGTGTTAGGATTATATCCGTATTTCCGTGTTCATGCCGTATCCTCGCATGTACGTTGTTCTTCCCGTACCGGAGTCCGAATATAGACCAACCGTTTGACCCGGAATGCTAACAAATCGGGGTACGTGTCTGGCGTGTGAACAGTTAAATTTCAGCTATACAAGCGTAAGCGGTATAGGGTGGAAACTTCGGATCACGTTAAGGCTAGATGCTCCACTGTGCAGTGTGCGACTTCGAAGTAACCCTGCGGTCGCACAGAAATAGCAGCAAACTGAAAGGTGGCGCTGCGCATCCCCTCTACTACTACTACTACTACTACTACTACTACTACTACTACTACACGCTCAGCTAATGCAGGCTACACTGGGGAGGGCCAAAGCCTCATCATCCTTACACCGGACATCCGCATCTGACCGGCATACATAGTTGTGTTGTCGAATGGGCACGGATGGGAGCTACGAGCATTCATTAAATCTGAGTGGGGACTAAAGGAACCTTCGTGCGGGCCGTGAAAGAGCGTGAAATTAGGGAAATCCTGCGATCGGGGCACGAACACAGATCTGGACTTGGTCGAGCATCGCGTCGCAATTAAAGAGCATTCTCGGCGTCCACTCTCAGACCCGAGAACATACGCTCGAAGATGGTGGGGGGCAGTGTGGCAAAATACTTCTGAGCGCACTGCCAGAACCAGCGTCGGCGCCCAATGGAAGGAGCGCAGAGCGTGCACTTGCATGGCTCGGATTGGAAGAATGGTACGAGGAGCCTCGTGTAGTTCGGGATGCCCATCTCGTCGGCCTTATCCTCGAGCGCTTTGAGGGTATCGAGCCCCTCGCACATGTCGATGTCGAGAGTGTGTATGCATATGCCCGGGTCGACCTTGTTGCTGCGGTAGTGCGCAGGATCTGCCACAGCCTTGCGCCAGTGAACAAGAATATCTGACAGTTGCGCTTCATCGGATATCAGAGCGTTGCTCGGGCTGGCAAGCAGGACACATACCCATAATGAGTTCATACATCTTCGTTTCCTTCGAAGTCGCAGCACCATGTCTGAAAGACGTCTTTTGGGTGACTCTGTAGTCGAGCATGGCGAGTGTCTCAGTACACTGGTCGAAATTGAGCATAACATGCTCTCCGCCGCCTCCATACATGATGACACTGCAGTCCTCAGAGCGCATATAGCGACGGTTGAGGGTGTAGAAGCTGGATGTAGTGTAGGAGTCAGACATTGAGTGGGGGTGATTTGAGTGCCCGCAAAGTCGGCTTCGGCGCTTTATGTACTGGCGGTGAGTCCGAGACCGCTGTGCGGATGCAACCGCCGATTGGCGTGTGCCCGCATTCCCGGACAGTCTCAGACCAAACACTGTGTAGACCTACACCATCTTGACGTAACATTATAGAAATGACGCCGCAGTCGTGATCATCCTTCGATAGAATAGGAGGTTTGTCGTAGCGTCAATGTTTCAACTTTCGCAGTGCAGCCTTTGAGAACCCCGAACTCTGCAAATGGATACACTGCACGCAGCCCTGACAACGGAAAGGATAATCACGTCAATCCAGAACTCACTTGTTGTATGCTACAGTAAATGGCACCGATTTCATTATACTTGGCTACTGCCAGTGGTATGATCCACGAGCGAACGACAGAGTCATACCGTTGCAGACCTGACGCAACACCGTCTTATGTACCATTTCTCGCATTCGTTGAGCACGTGTACCGCTCTTCGTCGGCGACGTCTTCCCACATGACGAAACGCGGGAGAACACGCGGTGGTTGGGCACCAACCGTCGCAATATTATGCAGCACAACCATCATTGCGCTCCAGTCTGGGACGGTGAGCGTGCACTCGAGTTAGTCGGCGATGCCGCGTTAGGTGTAAGACCGTCTTCGTCTGGGACTGAAGGATGACGACGGACAGGCTATCGCAGCGAAAGAACCCGGATGCCGCCCCACGCGACCGTATGAGACCGGCGTCTGAAACGAGATGCAGGTGCTCGACGAAGGAAGGTAAAGGGAAAGCTGGCGCTCAACGCCACTAGAGACGGCAATGTCGAAAGACTGTTGAGGACGTCAACGGGAGATTGGTTGTTGTAAATATGGGGTCTGTAGGACCATGGACACCGATGCGATGAACCCTGGCGCCGAAGCGATGCACGGAAGTTCGCACAGTGACGAAGAGCTTCTTGCAAGACGTCCCTTGCGTATCCGTAGGTGGTCTTCAAGGTAACGACTGGTATGTTGAGCTGAAAGACTCGGATCTTCGGTTGCAAGACTTTGCAATGACGCCGCAACAGCCTCATGGCATGACTCTACGCCTAGATGTGGACTCCGACGGACGCTCTGAAACACCGTACCTACCTACCTACCACCGTAAACACATCCCCCGTAGTCCAAGGAAGGTCTCGACGACCCTAAGAAGCGCAGGTATCACCATTAACTCGTACAGATCGCGAGGAACCCCGATGCCTTGATGGGCGCAGCGCGGTCATATAACCTCCGTAGCGCCGGCGCCGGCTGATCCAGGATTGTACAAGACGAAATGCTATAGTCCTCAGGCATGCTAATCCGGAAAGACTTTATGCGATGCATGTGCGTTGGTAGTAGTAGTAGTAGTAGTAGTAGAGGGGATGCGCAGCGCCACCTTTCAGTTTGCTGCTATTCCTGTGCGGCCTCAGCGTTTCTTCGAAGCCACACAGTGGAGCATCTAGCCTTAACGTGATCCGAAGTTTCCACCCTACACGGCTTACGCTCGTGTAGCTGAAATTTAACTGTTCACACGCCAGACACGTACCCCGATTCAGTACACTCAATCTCTTAACTTTCCCGGGCTGGACAAGAGCACTCCGACCTTTTATTGCTCCATTACGTGATCTGAAGTTCCCACCCTATACGGCTTACGCGCATTTAGCTGAGATTAAACTGTTCACACGCCAGACAGTACCCCGATTTGTTCCACACATTCTCTAACTTTCCTTCACACTGACCGTGAGAACCGGTAAGTGAGGGCCTCTCCCTATGCTGATCGATCGACTAGGGCTCGGCCCAAGTCGGTGATCGCGCACTAGTAGGGTCCCTCTGGAAGACGCCCGCGACGGCGAGCAACACGGGAAATTGACAAAGGACCATGCTGTCCCTCCTCGCACACCTCGTTGGATGCCTTTTTGGTAGTGACAGGGCAGGTAAAACGAGGTCATCGACAACGGACGCCACAGCGACAGGCTCGCAGTCGGTCGAGATACGGGCCACTTCTAGCAAGAAAATTGCGTGGGCGCGCACATTGGCCCGCCAAGCGCGGCACACGTCTGAAGCCAGTACGAGCTCTCGAGGACCAAGGTTGTTGGAGACGATCGCGACGAGCTCCGAGTTGGAGCGACATGGTAGGAGGAAGAGAGCGGCTCCACCTTTGACCTTTCTGAGGCCCTCAAACCCATCACCGGCTGATTTCAGCGAACGGGAGACCACAACGTCGAGGATAATGACACGCCTCAACGCCCGTCTACTATTACTACTACTACTACTACGTCCGCCGCGTGATGCGCGCTCGAGCCGTTCGAATCGGTGCTGGGGTGGATATTCGGCGTCGTTGTACCGCGATGTGAAGGCGGCGCCTTCTTCCCACCGTTCACGGCGCTTTACGCGTGACGAGTGGCCACTCCAGCTGTCCGTCCGAGTCGTCCTCGCTCTCCGAATCCTGCGACGCAGGGTGCGATTGCCGCGTCGTCGTCGGCGACAGCGCGTTGCGGCCATGCGTTACACTGTACACGCACCGCCGAAGACGCGGGTCAGGCTCGTCGCCTGGCGTGCCTTCTCCTGAAACGTAATACCCCCAGCAGCCGTAGACGGTGGGCGCTTCGCGCTTCACCGGTTCGACATAGATGACGGGGAAGAGACCTTTACGACCACTGCCGTCCCGTGCTCGCACATCTACCCATCTCGCTGAGGACATACACCTCATCGCCGGCCTTGATCGCCAACTCATCGCCCGCGGCGGGAGCGGCACAGGACGCGCAGCGGGCTGCCGTTTTGACAGCGTGCGGTTCGACCCGCGCGAGGTTGGTCTCGAAGAAGTATCGTTATCCCCGTCGCTGTTGTCTCTCTTGCGCGAAGACGAGCGTGCCTGTCGTTTGAGCCCTCGTCGTCCAGCGTCGCAAACTTGTCGAGCGAGCAGTCTTGAGGTGCGCCAGATGCTTGCCACACTGCTCGCGGCGTTGCGTGCCCATCCCTCATCCCGCAACGCCGATGCTACGCGCTGTACCGACGCTATCTGCCCGTTTGCGCACAGACCTGGAGTCCGGGGAGACGCATAAGGGGCTTGCGGGGCGATGGCGATGGCGACGGGAACGGCGACGGGAACGGCGACGGGAACGGCGACGGGAACGGCGACTGCGACTGCGACGGTGACGTGGTGACGACTGTATTGCCGGGCGTTGGCGTTGGCGGCGGAAATTGGCCCGAGCTGGAGGCGACAGCCTGAGTACGAGACTCGGAGCCGAGGACGCTCGCCCGGGTCTGGGGGAACGCCCCTCGCTGCTCGGGCGTGAGGTCGAAGATGTTGCAAGGAAGGGACGGGCTTGGCTTCATGAGGGCTTGGGTTGAACGGAGGAGGGAAGAGGGAAGAGGGAGAGGTGTGGAATTCAAGGACCGCCAATGCCGCCACTTATAGCCTTAATGCGCTATAGGGGTGCACCGTAAAGACCTCCGAGTTATTCGGTGAGTGACGCGATTAGGTACCTTCTACGCCCGGATGCGATGGCTACGCTCTAGGCGATGTACGGTGGACTTGACACGCCTGGAATCCCCGCCTGGAGCCGACAACACGCTCACGTGATAGGCACTTAGACATAAACGATGTTGGCAAAGAAACACCGAGTCGCTAGCTTACATGTACTGTTCTTTACCTGAGGATGTCACTAGTTGAATATTCAACCCGCAAGGCACGCCATAGTCCTTCCCAGGAAGTAATGAGTCCAACTGATCTCTTTCGATCTCAGGCTCAGCCTACCGGACACACTGCACACGACCTCATCATCCAATAATATGCGTGTTTGCTAGACATAAGCAGAGTATGGATACGGAGCACGACGTTGGGGAAGATGGTATGATCATGAGAGGCACGGTAACCGTGGGTGGGATGGGATAATACATAAGGATGCAGCAATTGCAATCGCAACGAGAGTCCAGTAATCAACGGGGTATACGCAACGACCTTGCAACTACTGCAAGGTCGAGAGAGATCAGGATGCGGCGGGAGGGAGGGAGCGATGGGGCGAGGAAGGGAGATAGGGAGAAAGGGAGGAAGAGAGAGTTCACGACGGCGGATGAATATGGAAGCACGAATTGCAATACCCCTTACTCTTAAACTTATTCTGCGCAAACTCGTCGCATCCACATTCATCGCACGACCCGCGTCCACCGCCCTCATCCTGTCCTCCTCCTCCACCGAACGGACTACTCGCAGCAGCTTTCGCCAGTAAAGCAGACGGCAGAGAACCGACGCTCTGACTGCGTACGGCGTGACGCGCGTTGCTGTTGGCGTGGATGTTCGGCGTCGTTGTACCGCGACGTGACGGCGGCGGAGGCGGAGGAGCCTTCTTCCCGCCGTTCACGGCACCCGAGGACGCTTTACGTGCGACGAGTGGACGCTCGAGCTGTCCGTCCGAGTCGTCCTCGCTCTCCGAGTCCTGCGAGGCATGGTGCGTTCGCCGCGCCGTCGTCGGAGAAAGCGCATGCGGTACACCGTATCGCGCGTCCCCGAACACGTCGTCGTCCACATCGCTCGGCGTCGGCGGCGGCTCAGGCTCATCCGCCAGCGCCCTGCGCGCCTTCTCCTGCAACGTCATCCCTCCACCCCCACCCCCACCCGCCTTATAACTCCCCCCACTCCCCGACGAGAAGCTCGTCGCCGAGTCGTTCGGAAGCTTGGGACGCGACGGGATAGACGGCGGACGCTTGACGGGTTCGACGTAACTGACGGGGAAGAGACCTTTCCGTCCACTCCCGTCGGCGTGCTCGCCCATCCACCACTCCTCGGCCACCTCGCTCACGACATACACCTCCTCGCCAGCCTTGAACGCCAACTCGTCGCCCGCGCTCGGCGCATAGTCGAACAGCGCCCTTACGAGTTTCCGTTGCACCTGACTCGGCGCAGGTCGGATACTCGGCGGGAGCGGTACAGTGCGCGTAGCAGGCGACCGTTTCGACAGCGTACGGTTCGACCCGCGCGAGGCGGGTCTCGAAGGCGTATCGTTATCCTCGTCGCTATCGTCTCCCCGCCTCCGCCGGCGTGCGGCGGCCGAATCATCGTCCGAGCCCTCATCGTCCAGCGTCGCAAACTTGTCGCGCGACCCGTCTTTAGGCCCGCTGCGCCCGATACTCGCCACGCTGCTCACAGCGCTGCTCGCCCAGCCCGCAACGCCGATGCTCCGCTTCGTAGAGCTCGCTGTACCCGCGCTGTCTGCCCTCTTGCGCGCGCTCGATGCAGACCGTGATAGAGTGTCCTTCTCCGTCTTGCTGTTGCTCCGCTCCTTGCGAGCCTTGGCGGACGTCGTGGGCGAGTCCGAGTCCGATTCAGAGTCTGCTGGTCGGCGCGTAGCAGTCGGCGTTGTGGAGCGTTGCGGGAATGAATGCGCTACGCTACGCGGTCTGCTAGGCGTTACGCGCTTGATGGAAGACCTTGGAATCGACTGTTAAAGAAATGGACAGAACGCGTATCCGCTGTACGCACTCGTTGATCCAGTCGCGCTTGATATCTTGGACGATGCCGACATAGTCCATCGCGAACTTAAGTTGCACGTCCAAGAACGCCGTCAGGTCGTGCCATTGCTGGACTTCGTTCTCTTGTATGGCAATCATTCGCGTCTGGACATCCTCGGAGACTTCTTCGCTATGGAATGCATAAGTAACGGCATAGCGAGGTAAAGGGGAACGTACTATCGCGCCTTCGCTTTGTTGTACTCGTCCTCTGCATCCTTCTGCTCCTTTTCCTTCTTGTACTGTTTGCTAGCCTTCGTGGCAGCAGCGTCGAGCGTCAATCTTCGAGTGAAGTCAACATCAAATAGGCGCGCAACAGAGACATGGATGCGGGCGGGGAGAAAGGAGCAAGGAAGCACGCGAACTGGGGACGTCAACCGTAGGATTCGAGGACATACGACTCTCGCGATGTCTAGACTACGACTTGCGCCAAGACGCAGCCTGGACCCTATCGGACAATGGGTTGAGCGCGACCGAGGAAGCCGAGCAACGGCGACCGGCGCTCAGGCGCAGCGGGCGGAGGATCTGCACCATCAAGAGCCTTGAGCTCTGGGCGCGAACAGCACCGCGGCTCGAGTCAAACGGCGAAGATGCGACAGACAGAGATATGCGCCGAGGAGAGAGGGATGGTGGTGCATGTACGCAGACAACGCACCGTCTCGAATCAAGCTTCTTACGCTGGGCCTGGTAATCTCCAATTTCGGCCATGGTACGCTCGAGGTGGGAGATATAGCCGTCGTTGAGGGTCTTGGCGTATTCCTCCTGTAACGCGGCAAGCTTGAGCTGAGCGCGGCCGTACTTGACGAGCGATTGGCCTAGCAACAATGGGTTCAGTCGATACCATCGTCAATGCTAAGACGAGCACCCACCAAACGCGCTCTCGTCGCCAAACTCCTCGCCGTGGTTGATCATAACGAGGCCGAGCGTCTCGACGGGCATAATCTTCTGCGGCTCGTCCAGCGCGTCCGTCTGCCGTTTCTTAAGCAGATAGCGGTGATAGTCTCTGGTCGCCATGTGCAGTCTACAATCGTATGAGCATAGTTTAGAGAGCGGTGGTCGAGCTCACCGTTCGACGCCGATCCTGCGCAGCTCGACGTCGTGCTCGAGCTCGAGGAACTCGTCCGTGAGCGTCGTCTTCTCCTTCGTGAACGTGATCATCTCCCCTGCCCACTGCGCCACCCGATGAGCACGGGAATTCAGAGACCTGAGACGTGCCAGCGCACCTGCCTGAGCTTGCCCAGCTGCGCGATATAGCGTCAGCTCGCGCGCTGCTCATCGTGGTAGACGGTGTGCGCACCTGCTTGCCCGCCATGGTGGGTGACTAGATATCCGGATACTCGCTCGACGTCGCGATAGACGGCGGACGGCTGTGACGGACGGGAACAAGAGATGGTACGACTTGGCCGGACATTTCGCGTTGGCTCCGGACCACAGTTCAATCCATTTCTCACCCCTTTTCCTCACCCCCGCATCCCGTTCTGGAAATATTTCTCGAATATGGGCACTAGAACTGGGCGACTCTGGCATGCCCGAACTCGCAATATCTGCATTATTCTCGTTGCGACGGCGGTCGTTGCTGGCAACGCCGTAGACTCAGTCAACGATCCTCGTGACCGACCGACTACCAAACCTAGTCCCGAGTTCTCCTCGTCGCACCATCGCGAGCCTGGTTTCGTCTGGCTCTTATCGACGCATCTGCCAGTGCCACCGTACGCATACATATGCCACGCCACAGCAATCCGGCATGACGGCTGTCCTCGACGTTTGCGTCTGAATCGAACCCCAGCGGACTCAGATGGCGTTTCTTGGTCTCCACCCTCGTTTGTCGCTGCGTCTCCCCAACCCGCTCTCTGTCCCTGCGTCTCCCCACACCCGATCGCACGCTGCGAATCCTCCTTGCCCATCTCCAATCTCGATTTTGCCGTGGACTTCGTTTGCTCCCCCTTGTGCCTGTTTCCCAACTGGAACTTGCCAATTGCAATGATCGAAGGCGGAGACTGTTCCCGCGCTGGGGGACCACGTGGAGTTGCTCCGAGGTACTTCCCTCTGAGCGAGTTTCCCCTCAGCTACGATTGCGTGACGACTCCGAGGGGACTTCTTCTACTGCTCTTCAGCCTGATGTCGATGCGATACATCAAGGCGTTTCACCACTTTATGTGCCGACGTAGCGCATGCACCTCCTCCTCCCTTCTCGCGACCCTGCAACTAGTATTCCTCTACTTCTACTGCGGCGGCTTCGTGATAGACGCAGGCTTCAGTGCGTTAGGGTCGCACGACGGGATCTGAGTCGGGTCGCACTGAGGCGGTTGCGGGACTGGCGCCGCAACTGCGAGGGCGCAGAGGACGACAAGGACGCTTGACGCTGAGGCATTCTCTACGACGCCCAAGCTCTACTCACTTACTGCGAGGACGGCTCAAGAACGGGTCATTTGTGCGTGCACGTGTACCTTTGGCGTTATGACCATACAAATACATCCTCGTACATTGCTTCAGAACGATCTGAAATTGTACATATACGCATCTACATCAATACGGCCCAGAGTTAAGAGATGAATCAATGATTCGATACAACAGTGCTCAACCGCGAGAGACAGACACAACATCATGCGGCAGAAGACGGCCCCAACGCGACAAGCTCTCTTCGTCAACGCGAAGGACGATCAGTTCCCCACGACATGATCCGAGAACGACAGTATTGTCGAACCAGGCCAATGGCAATGTATCCTCAATGCAGAGTATACGACGAGGCCTGGGATGAGCTGGTGAAGTGTACGATAACCAGCGCAGTTTGGAGGTCACGTCGTAACTAGGCAGTGCGAAAGTGGTAACACCGTGCGCGCCCTCGCCCAATTCGGTGCACGATGCGAGGTCATACACGACATAGTCGTTATCGTTGCTGCACCAGACCTGAGCGTTGTCGCCAGAGAATCCTAATCGCCAATCACGATAGCCGGTGTTATGGCGGCGTCGGCCTAATCTGTGGAGGGGTACGATACGATATGGTTGATCAGAAGACTGACCGACAAGCCAGAGTCTGATACAATATTCTGTCGACTTCGAAGACAGTACCGGCCACAATACTGCAAGGATGCGGCCGTCAGGAGAGAGTTGAACGCGTGTAGTCTCGCAGTATTTGTTGCCAACGAGGATGCTCCAGCTATATCTCACGCGCTTTCCACCGTCGTAAAGCTCTCTGACAGTAACCACCTGTGACTCAGGACTGCTGTCGCGCTCTCCAGGTAGATATCTGTCGGTGTGCGCCACAAGGTCCCACGAGGACGACAGGCTTAGAGCGTCGAGACGCAGACCCGTGTCGAATCCGGGCACAGGCTGGACACCTGTGGTCCAACCACCCCAAGTCTGGCGTTGCGAGCTTAGCGCGTAAAATCCGTAATTGTCTCCCACACGGCAATGTACGAAGACATTGATCTCCTGTTCGTCAGCCGAGAGTCGAACTTCGAACAATGCCAACTGCTGGAACTGTTGGCCAATGACAGCGTGCAGCTCCAAAGAATAGAGGAAGCTACCATCGCTGGTCTTCCATACGTCTATGCCAGTGCCTGCAGGTATGACTGTGGCGAATATACGCCCGTCGCTGGAAAACACTGCGCTGTGTACAAACCTCCTACCCCACAGAGAATCGGAATCAGGACCCAAATTGGGTTTCAAAAACTCCTCCATCCCGTCCCATACGAGGAGACGAGCCTCGCGGGAGGAGCTGTGCGGAGAGAGAAAGGCGACTTTGGCGGAATTCTCGCAGTGGCGCCGACTCGGAAACCTGTACTTCCCGAGAATGCGTTGCGGAGCACGTGTGTCCCACAGCGTCAAGTTGGGCGCGTTCCAGCCCCAGGAAGTGCTCTCGATCGCGCTCCCACAGACGGCAAGGAGCGTGCCATCAGATGAGAGAGCGCATGATGCCGCGCGGTGAAGAACCAGAGGGAAGGTGGCTATCCGACAGCCCGATTGCGCGTCCCAAAGAATGACACCGTCGTCGTCAGAGCACGAGGCAAGTAGATGCACGTTGTCTTCGCCTACAGAAAGATCGATATCACGCACAGGCCGCGTATGACCTCTAAGAACGATGCACGACCAAGCAGAGGACAGGTGCCAGACGCGGATCTCAGACCAAGCCGTCAAAGCAATTGCCACCGTAATGTCGCGGCTGGTGGCTGTCATCTTTACGCGCAACGACGTGTGTAAGTCACTTGGACGGAGTTTATGAGAGCAAGCCTGCCTCACCCAATCCTCGCAGCAGTAAGGATTGGGAGTCGCACTGGGCCAGGGGTCGTAAGGCCCGTCCAATGGGTATAACGCGGTAGTCGCTTCCTCTACTAGAATCTGGCCCTGAAGTGAAAATGTCCGACAAGATAGCTTAGCAGGGTAGCTCCTGGTTTCCAGAACAACTGCGTAGATGCATGCTGCGTCCTCTGAGAACGTTAAGGCAGATACCCACCCGTTGACATGGCATGACGCAGAGAGGTAGTTGGAGCGTAGGATCCGCAGTTGAATGTCAGAAGATTGCTGCCCGGAAACGTCGTACGCGATGAAGATACCGCAGCGAGATATCGCGGTACAGGAGCTCCAAGTGAGCGGCTCGCAAGTGTCACGTTGTGTCGCATATGGTTGAGATGGTACAGGAAGCTGGTTGCCGGATTCGAGGTGTAATACATCAACTTCCGACGTGGACCGGTCAATGTACCTTCGTAGACCGACGAGATGTGAGCCGTCGTGGGACACAGCAAATGTGTAGTCCTCCAAGCCGCGGTCATTTGGTCTCAATCTAGACGAGGACCAGAAGCGTCCGGGCTGTGTTATGCACTCTACATGAGTCAAACCTCTCGGTCGGACTTGGTCCCGAATACGGTCCCTCGACCGAAAGATATGAGCGATAGTGTAAATCTGAAGAGGAGCTGCGGCAATAGCGTCTCCGTGCCTACAGACGATATCGTAAACCTCTCGCATCGCGGCGTACACAGGAGACACCGGGATATTATCCTGAGAGTGATATTAGTGATGTGCACACCGTTGATGGGAGTTCGACCGACCTTGCGTGCCCACCCCGTTGATCGCAAGATCGAACTAAGCGTCCTGCACACCGCGCCGTCGGAGTGGAGGAGGCTCAGGGCTTCAACCCAGTGCAACAGGTGTGATTCACAGAACTGCGCAAGTTCCGTGTTCACCTTCATGAGCATCGTGACGCCGTCTGGATGCGGATTTTGTACAGCAGAGGCCTGAAAGTGAGCGCCCCAGTGCTTGCATGCGTAGGCAAGCTCGGGCGGAATGCCATGTGGAATTCGCTTGGAAAAGTCGTTAAACTTTAGCCGAAGGAAGCAAGGATCTCGAAAGCCACAGAGATCCTCACAAAGGCGGGAATTCAGAATTCCCAAGCAACCACGAGTAAGCGTAGCATGACGTAACCCATGATCTAAGGTGTCTGACAGGTCGACCCCTGGAAAGTGAACACCACAGCGTTGAGGATCCAACAGAAACTCGTAGAATGTGGCGTGAAGAAATCGAATGTTTTCGGTGGAAGAGCTCGAAACGAGCACAGACGCCAGGCGCTTCAGAATCGCGTCAACATTCCGGAGGTCGTGACCCGTCAGCGCAGCCAGCGTCTGCGCAGAGACTGGCTCTTTGATAAGCGCTAGGGACACCACGACAGAATAGACCACTCGAGCATATGTCTGCTTATGTGCGTCGCCTACACCAGGAGGGAGAGCGCCTAGCAGTATACGACCGTACATGTCGTCAAGAGGCGCGTAGGGCGGAAACGTGGAGTCGTTCATCTCCGCCGAGAGCGCAGCTGGCCTGATGATGCTCCTGAGTAGCTGAGTCTGATCCACTGCGTCCATCTCCTGCAAGAAGCGAGCCACGGTTGCAGCAAATACGAAGAGGCCATCAGCTGCCTTGACGAGGGAAGCCAGCAAATCTGAGGGAATACCTAGGCCACCAAGCTTGTGGCCAAGGTACATGCCGATGTCGCGATTAACGGTACTTCGGTCAATGTCGTGTAAACGAAGAGTTCGTTCTTGGCGGCACTGCGCAAACATGGCGTCGATGGTGTGTTCGTTACGACTGGTGAATATTAAACGAATGCTGGGCTCGCTCTGGCTAATAATTGAGAGCAGCGATGGCAGGAATTTTCCGCCCTCGCAGCGATCAACCTTGTCGCACTCGTCGAATGCGTCGATGACGATAATGATCTTCGTCTTCGTCTCTGAGCAGCTGCTGGCAAGAGGATGGGCAAAGAGTTTCTCCATCTGAATCTCCATTGCCTTGTCGATGAGCTCTGGT
The DNA here is from genome assembly GCA_001632375.1 of Exidia glandulosa HHB12029. NCBI lineage: Eukaryota > Fungi > Basidiomycota > Agaricomycetes > Auriculariales > Exidiaceae > Exidia > Exidia glandulosa. The sequence continues at coordinate 63,326 of KV426167.1, read as the reverse complement.
GTCGACGAAAGCGCTTTACGTAGGGAGGTGCGGAAAGCAGGGATTGCACAAGACAGGTAGAAGGCGAGGGTGTGCAGCATGCGAAAGGGACTTCTACGGTCTGTCGCGTTATGGCTGATGAAAAACGTCACGAGATGGACGTCAGGATCGTCGAAGTCCAAAGAGCCAGTATGCTTCGCAATGCGCTGGCAGATGGTCTTGGCGATGGTCGACTTCCCAGTGCCCGCCATGCCCGACAGCCAGAAGACACGTTGCGGAGAGTCAGAGAAGGTCCAGTCAAACATAGCATCCAGAACATCTGTGCGCGTGCCCTCAAGGCATGCAGACGGTGTCGTGCTCGAATCGTAAAGCGCGGCGGTGACTGGCCGAAGGATCTTGCGCAGAAATTCTGGACGGGTAACTTTAATTGCTTCAGCTGATCACTTGCAGTAGCGCTACTCACCCAGCTCTTTGACGCGCTCTTTATCTCTTCGGTCTTGAAACATTTTGGAGATTATGTGAACAGTAGCGCCAATCTAAACACGTATCAGCAAAGTACAAGAAGCAAGATGCGTAACGCATACGTGGAACTGTTCGATGGCTCGATCCAGAGCGAGGTTGAGATCTTTCAGTTCAGAGTCATCCGCAGTAGGCCTTGCGACCCGCTGCAGGATAGTGCGAGATTGCAGCAGTTTGATGCACTGGTGGGTTTTCGCTATAATACTGCTCTGAGTCAGCAGATGGACAGCCCGCTAAGTAAGGATAGACCTTTCGAGGACTCCCAAATGACTTTGCATTTCCGCGCGACCTTCAGGTGACAGTTTCTCTAGGTCCGAATGTTTCGCCATCGTGTAGGCAACAAGACCGATGTGCTCGACTAGCTCCTTCGCTTTCTTGCGATTGGCCTTCACAAGCTAGAATTGTCCAGAAAGCATGTAAGCACTTATCAAGAATTCCAGTATCCAGTGGAGCGCTCACCTCGACGTGCTTGTAAAGTTCGAGGACTGACTCGAGGACGCCTTCAACGATAGGTCCAACGACAGGTATAGCTTTTGCTGATGGCCGAAAGATTCTGATTGCGGCGGCGACGGATTCTACGGCGGTACTGGCCATGGTACTGGCCATGGTATTGGCCATGGTATGTAGCGAGGAAGGACAAGCGAGAGAGAGACAGAGACAGAGAGAGACAGAGTCCGCACTCGGGTCCGCACTCGTGACCGACATGTAAGCACAACAACAGTTGACGTTGGGCGGTACGTTCCACACGCGTCTTCTGATTGGCCGCCGAACCACTCTTGTGCAGCCGGAAGCGTTGAGGCGCTCCGTACAGCAAGGAGCCTGACGTCCAGCGCTGTGCGAGAGAGGTTCCCACGGGAATCTAGTTGCGCACTGCCAGGTTGAGGGCGACAAAGACATGCTCATAGGCCAGAGCATTAGCGTAACTTTCGTGAGCATAGCGGGCTGGAGACGACAGCATGAATTTTCGACATGGAAGTTCGAGTCCAAGGATGAATATCCGGAAGCAACCCGATCCGGCGATCCCGTTGACGCTCTGCCACGAACCATGACGACGTTCACGTTCAGCGACCTTGTCGACATAAACCAAATCTCGTTCTGGCTCTCTCTCGCCAGTATAACATTTAACCCAACATTCTGGAATATCGTCGCTCGCAATGGTGCATCCTTCCCGAAAATTTCTGTATAAAAATTTCCTGCTCACACGACATGAACGCGCGTAGAGTATCACAACCACACTATAACGCGTATATTTGGCAGCGCACGCACGGGCACCTATGCGCTGGCTCTGACTATCTTTGTGCTTGGCCTCGTGCGCGACTCGCTCTACACGAAGGCGTTACTGGACCAACCGACCGTCCCGCTGCTGCCGCGTGAACTCGCCATACCAGTCCCTGCTGTGCTCTTCTTGATTGGCCAGACGCTGGTCGTCACGAGCACCTGGGCGCTCGGGATTACTGGCACGTTCCTGGGCGACTACTTCGGGATTCTGCTCGACTCGAAGGTGGAAGGTTTCCCGTTCAACGTGGTGAACGACCCGATGTACACGGGGAGCACGCTGTGCTTCATTGCAGGCGCGTTGTGGTGCGTGTTTGCCACGCTGCGAGTTTACGTTTGGCGTTGACGTTTTTCCCGAATGTCAAGGTACGAGCGTCCCGCGGGATTGCTCATCTCGCTTTACGTGCACATCGCGTACCGTATCGCCCTCAAATACGAAGGGTAGGTCTATACGCTACTGTAGGTCATGTTGCTGATGACTGACGCGCATACCACTTCTCGTAGACCATTCACCGACGCGATCTATCGCAACCGAGCCACGGCGACCAAGTCCTACTCAGACGCCGCCAAGAAAGAACTTTGAATCGCGAACGGCTTCCTGGAGGCAACACATAGCAAACGCGGGGGGTAGTAGGTAGACTGTATATCGTACAAGGTTGTGCTTCAACAGCAATAATCGCATCGCTCTCAGGCTTTGGATCTCGCTTACATTTTCACATGAACCTCGCACCCATGAAAGTGGAATTCAGACTCTTGAGGTAACGCATCTCAACGGCTGTTGGGCCTTGCGATTTCAAACGCGTAGCTGAAGTTGTTGAGGCGCTGAACGACGTTGAGGATTTTGCATGACCATGTGTGAATCTGTGGACTATTGATTTCACTTGAAGGAACTATAGAGCAATACACAGACTTCTACCATTAGATATAGACCTCTGCGTGAGCGGTTGACTGCACTCCGGTATATTGACGTTCGATATTGAATGCCGGCACGGGTTGGCCGGCCGACGATGTCTCTTCGTGCCGAACCACTGCCTCTGCTCGCTCCGTAAACCTGTTTCTTCCTTCTCTACCTTTGCCAGTCGCTTCCAGACAGAGATTCTGACGACGGCGCTCGCTATACCCACCGTCGCTTACACTCGCACGCTGGCTGAACGATCGTTCCCGTCGCGTTCATCGACCAGACCTCCTTTCAAACCGCCGCTCGTTATCTCTCTGCCTAGCGGTTAACGCATCGTCTAGCTGGTCGACGTCTTTGCGAATATCGTCTTCGTTATCGTCAACGACCCTGAACGCTCAGCTGGTCCGAACTACAACGATTATCACTCCAGTCCAAATCGCAATCTCGCCACGCGCTATATCCTGCCCACCACTCGCATTACGCGTTTACTAGACCTTTCTACATCATGAGTGCCCCACCTTCGCCCGAGGAAAAGCGATACTTGCTCGCAGAGGGAGACCGCGACGAGGACGAGCTGGTGAAAGAGCCAGAGTCGCCAGGGATAGAGCTCGAAGAGATTACGCTGGCGGAACCTGGACTGGACCTGGATGGCATGAGCAGAAGCGAGCTCGTTGCTGATGCCGTTGCGTTCTGCGAACGAGCAGGGTTGATGGAACACGGTCAGTCCTGCTCTTTCCGCGTTATTGAACGCTCACGCTGTGCAACAGTGAAAGACTTCCGTCACGGCGCGCTGCTCGCGTATGGCGATACGACGAACCTAACGATGGCTGAGCGGCGTGCACTTCAGCGCGAGAAGACGCACAAGTGGGACCAGCCGTTCATGGTCTACTACATTGCTATCTGCGCTGCGATGGCAGCAGTTGTCCAGGGTATGGACGAGGCTGTCGTCAACGGCGCGCAGATATTCTACTATGATTATTTCGGCATTAGCAATCCCAGTACGTCGCTCGCGCTCGAACACTCGCAAGCATTGACTACTGCGCAGACAACGACCAGACTATCGCGATGATACAAGGTTTGATCAACTCGGCTCCGTACCTCTGCTGCGTACGTCGTCCCAGCGCACTCGCGACGTGTGGAATCGAAGTACTGACAATACAACCTGGCTTCCAGTTCCTGCTTTCTTGCTGGCTGACGGAACCGCTGAACCACCGACTCGGGCGGCGCGGGACCATCTTCTTTGCTTGCGTCGTTACGGGCCTCTTTTCGCTCCTCGAGGCGTCTACGCAGACATGGCAGCAGCTCTTCGTCGTTCGCCTGATCCTCGGCATCGGTATTGGGCCTAAGAGCGCCACCGCGCCCGTGTTCGCGGCCGAGTGCGCGCCGTCCAGGATCAGAGGAGCGCTCGTGATGCAGTGGCAGATGTGGACCGCGTTCGGCATCGCGCTCGGGGACCTCGTCAGCTATCTGTTCGTCAACTCGAACCCTGCGACGGCGTGGAGGTGCGTTTATCGCGTGTTCATCTCATTCTGGGTCTGACGGCGATGGAACAGGTATATCCTCGGCTCGACGTGCATTGCGCCTGCCATCGTCTGCTGCATGATATTCCTTGCACCGGAGTCGTACGTCTTCCTGTTGCGCCTCGATTTTCTTGCTCACAGGTGCCGCAGTCCGCGCTGGTGCATGCTACACAATCGCCCGAGGGACGCTTATAAAGCCATGCTGCGTCTGCGTCGCGTACCACTCCAGGCTGCGCGAGATATTTACATCATGGAGCGTCAACTTGCTGCAGAACGCGAGATGCAGCGTGGAGGATGGAAACGGATGGTCAGAGATCTGTTCATGGTCGGACGCGTTCGCCGCGCGGCGATCCCTAGTGGTATCTTGATGTTCCTGCAGCAGGTATGCTCGTCACACGTGATCTCTTGAATACCCACTTACTCGTCCCTCTCGTAGTTCTGTGGTGTGAATGTCATTGGTGCGCGTCGATGCAGTCCTCGATGCGGGTCCCTTGGCTGACTCTACCCAGCGTATTACTCGTCGCAGATCTTCGTAGAGGGCGGGTTCTCGCGCCAGGCGGCAATGCTGACGACGCTCGGCACCGGCGTCGTCAACTGGCTCTTTGCAATCGTACGTCGCTGCGCCTATCTCTCGCCTTCCGCCTGACTTACGCTCCGTTCCCTTCAGCCCGCCATTTACACCATTGATGTGCGTCACTCGTCCAATGTCCATCGTCACCCTACTCATGCTCGACCCGCTTAGACGTTCGGCCGTCGCTCGCTCCTGCTCTTCACATTCCCCTTCATGAGCGTGTGTCTCCTCATCACCGGCTTCGGGTTCACCCTGCCTGAGGGCACCGGACGCCTGGGTGTCGTCGCGAGCGGGTTGTATCTCTTCATGTGCGTCTTGTTTCCTTCCACTTGCAGCCTGAACCTGATGTATCGGTGCAGGGTGTTTTACTCGCCGGGAGAGGGGCCTGTGCCGTTCACGTACTCTGCCGAGGCGTTCCCGCTGTACATTCGTGATTTCGGGATGTGTGAGTCGCACGATCCGTGACCGTTCGTAGGAGGTGCGATACTGATGAAGTATTATCAGCGTATGCGACCGCCGTATGCTGGGCGTTCAACTTCGTCCTCGCTATCACGTTCCCGCCCATGCTCGCCTCGTTCAAGCCGCTCGGCGCGTTCTCATGGGTCTGTCCCTCTTTTTCTCCTCTCGTGTTCCTCCTACTGACCGGGTGACTCCGTTGACAGTATGCTGGCTGGTGTCTCGCCGGATGGGTCCTGGTCTTCCTCTTCGTACCTGAGACAAAGGCGCGCAGCTTGGAGGAGCTTGACGTCGTGTTCTCCGTTCCGACGGGACAGCATGCGAGCTGGCAGGTTCGAAATGCTATGCAGAAGCTTGGATTGCGGCAGTCACAGCGTCCGTTGAAGCCTTTGTATGATCTCGACGATGGTGCTTGATTAGGATTAGAATGCTAATCTCGTCGCGTCGCAATGGAACGGCAGTTCAATGCCAGTGCAACATCGCTCGCCGGCGCATTGCATAAAGAGGCGCGGATGATTCGTGCCATTATTATCAGCGGAAGTCGCTAGAACTGCATGTACTGTACGTTCCGTCATCGTATAACTACTCTACTAGTACTGTCACGGTATGAGGGAGCGTCAGACTTAAATCGTACATGAACTTTTGCTCGGGACGAAACGTCTACGGATTTCCGTTGGATCCGGCGCTCCGGCCCTTGTCCTCTTCCAGCTACGAGGTCTCCTGTCGCGCACATGCAGCGTCCGACGACTGGGTTGAACGCCGCGGCACATCTACGCGTGAATTTCGTCGATGGATGCCAAGGCACAGACGCCGTCGCAGCTCAGGGCCAAATCGTCCGCTTCTGCGATCAAACCAGTCTGCCCACACTGCGGCCACGATGACGCCGTTCGACTTCTGCGTTGTCTAGCACGCACCCTGGTCGTGGTATACGCAGAAGAAACAGTCGACAGGCTCTTTCAGACAGCCCCAAAGAAATTTTCACGAGACTTTTGGCTGTTTCGATCATGATGGCGGGTGCAGTTGAGTCTGCGTGCGCGCGGATTTTACAGCACGCGGCTTGGGTGATAAGACTGCCGCCCAGGCCGCGGGCCCTGTCTCCGCCCCTTTCCCCCTTCTTTCCTTCCACTTCTTGGACATAATGGCACCCGCCCACGACGCAGAGTCCGTCGCGACGGTCGACGACGAGGATGTCATCGCCGGCCTCTACAAGCCTTCTTTCAAGCGCGAGTTGTACGAGCTCGTCCATTCTGCTATATCCGTTATCGTGCTAAGCCTTCGTCCAGCACGAACCTTGCGACTATTAGCTTTGCGTTCAGTATCATGGTGCGTCGTTGAAGTCGAAATATTGAGCGAGCTACTCAAATTCGCCGTTTCCCAGGGCATGTGCAGCAGTATCGCGACGACGTTCAACACCCCGCTGCTGCTGGGTGGCCCGGCCTCCGCAGTCTGGTGTTGGATTCTTGGTGCGCCCGTCATGCTTGTGCGCTGTCGAATGGTGCTGAGACTTGTGGCACAGGCGCGTGCATGTGCTTTACGCTCGGCGCATCCATTGCAGAGATCGTCTCTGCTTTCCCAACCAGTGCGTAACAGGATCCTCACGCGTCATATGGCCTGGACTGTGCCCGCTGACACCTGTCTCCGCGCTGTCTAGGTGGCGGGTTGTATACCGCAAGCGCGCAACTGTGCCCGCCGAAGCAGCGCGCGCTCGTGAGTTCCCGCACTCGGACACCCGACCGTATGGCTGACGGGCGCGACAGACGGGCTACCTCATCGGTTGGATGAACATTCTCGGCCAGATTGCCGGTATCTCCTCCACCGAGTTCGGTCTGAGCAACATGATCTGGGCTGCGGTCAGCGTCGGCAAGGGAGGGAACGTCAACATTACGCAGGGCAAGGTCGTCGGCCTGTTCGTCGCGCTGCTGGTCGTGCACGGTATCCTCAACTCGCTCGCGACACGCATGCTCGCACGCTTGACGTCCGGCTTCGTGTTCGTCAACGTCGGCGCTACAGTGCTGATCATCATCGTTCTGCTCGCGTGCACGGGCAAGGACAACATGAACAGCGCATCCTACGTCTTTGGCTCCGAGGGCATCGTCAACCAGACGGGCGGCTGGAACACTGGTCTTGCTTTCCTCTTCGGTCTGCTCTCCGTGCAATGGACGATGACGGACTACGACGCAACGGCACACATCTCCGAGGAAGTGCAGCGCGCCGCATATGCCGCTCCCTCCGCAATCTTCATCGCCGTTATCGGAACGGGTCTCATCGGCTGGCTCTTGAACATCGTTCTCGTCCTCTGCTCGCCGCCGCTTGACCAGCTTCCAGGACCCTCAGGCCTGGCGTTCATGGAAATCATGCACCAGCGGATCGGTACGGCCGGCGCGCTCATCCTCTGGGTGCCCGTCGTCGCAACTGCATTCTTTGTCGTGCAGACTGCGCTGCAGGCCTGTTCGCGTACCATCTTCGCCTTCTCGCGCGACCGTGGTCTTCCGGACGGCAAGTACTTCGCGCACGTGTCCCCGATTACGCAGACGCCGCTCCGCGCTGTCGCGCTTACGACGTTCTTGAGCATTCTTCCTGGCTTGCTCGACCTTGCCAGCCCCATTGCGGCCAACGCTATCTTCGCGCTCACAGCTATGGCCCTTGACTTGAGCTACATCTACCCGATCTTCTTGTGCGTTCTGACTGCATCCATCACCATCTAGTGTAAATGAGTACAACTCACACACTTGCAGGCGTCGCTGGTACCGCAACCACCCGGACGTAAACTTCACGCCCGGTCCCTTCTACCTGGGTGACGGAAGTACGCTTCGTCTGCTCGTCTCCTCTCTTTCTTTCGACGCTAACTTATGCTTGGCAGTCCTCGGTTGGGCTGCCAACATCATCTGCATCGTCTGGACGCTCTTCGTCTGCATCATCTTCGCGCTGCCAACCGTCAAGCCAGTGACGAAGGACAACATGAACTACGCGTCCGTCATCACCGTCGGCGTCGTGTTCCTCGCGCTCGTATGGTACATCGTCCAGGCGCGGCACCACTACACCGGCCCTGTGTCCGACATCCAGAGCAACCATGGGTCCAAGGCGCCGAGCGTCGAGCTTAGCGCGCCGTACGAGAAGGGCGATAAAAATGCTACTGCCTCCGAGTGAGCGTAATATTACTGTGGGATTGCGGAGGAGGGAATGAGATGAGATGTAGATAATCTTTGGATAGAGTATTTAGATTTGCTTAGTGCTTAATGCGTAGTGTTTAGTGTGGTAGAGTACTTCTCTTGCTGTAGGAGCATGCTGTATTTTTAGTGTGGTAGGTCTTCAACAGACGCGCTTAGGGCTCCGTACCAGTGCACAACACCGAGAGGGTGTGCTCGTAAATCGTGACGACATGAACAGCGTCCGGGACACCACGATCGTTGCTGGTATCGCAGGCTGACTTGAAGGCAATGCCGCAGAAACCGTCAACGCGTCAACTCGACTTCACACGCGTGGAAGGAGCGCTGATTCAGAGCGTCAGGATGTGAAGTCGCGATAGGAGAGTGCGAGATGTCAAACAGCAAAATGTAGCTATAGGCGGTGTGTAATCGCCGTATGCTTCCGACCGTAATCGCAGAAGAGGTTGAGCGTCTAATACGGTGGCAGCGTATAAAAGGAGCGCGAGGTCGAGTCACCGCTTTCCGTAGCGTGAAGCACCACATAGTCCACAGAATGCGTGCTCTTGTCTTGACCGTCCTCATTATGCTTGCTCACGGGGCCAGCGTCGCCAGCTTAGCGGTCTCGGGGGAAGAGTCGGGGAAGGAGTTGAGCCTTGCGTCGTTGAACCTGTTTCAAGAAAGCGCCAGCAACCCTGCTGCTGACAAGTAGGCGCCAACCTCGGACGTGTAGATGTAACAGTCATGTGAGCCGCAGCTATGTCAACGTACGTCCGCTCCGCTGCGGGCGAGGTCCGAGACGTGGTGATGGTTGGTATAAGAGTCACGGTGGGGATGCGGACTTGGAAACGCCGAGTCACTCTCTTCCTCAGACCATGTCGTTCCTCCGCGATGCTCCCGCTGAGCTCATTGCACTCGTATTCGACAACTGCAGTCTTCGAGAGATCATACTGGCTTCTCACGTCTGCCAATCGTGGCGGCTCATCGCTCGCACCCACCCCGTGTTCTATGGAGCAGCGCGACTCGTCGAGACGCGGCCGTT
>KV426167.1:31456-50888 GCA_001632375.1 Exidia glandulosa HHB12029 | reverse complement strand
GCGCGAGCTGCGTCGACGAATAGCTGCGTCTGCTTCGCCTCGCCGAGATAGTCGGTGATGTCTGGGTACGGGTTGATGAAGATGCCCTTCACGCCGACCGCAGCCTGCTTGATGACGTCCGCGCTCTTGTAGTCGCCAACGAACATGACCGCGCCGAGAGACTCGAGTTCCTTCGCCTGCGGCTTCGACGAGTCGCGCACCAACGCATGCACGCGATAGCCCGCCTTGAGCAGCTCGCGGACGGTCGAGCCACCTTGGTTGCCGGTAGCACCAGTGACGAGGAATGTGGCAGGAGAGCTCATGGTCGACTTTGGGCCACCAAGGATCCAGGAGGTTTGCTTTATAATCCGATGGCGCAGGCCGCCGATCGCGACGCGTCATCTGAAAACGCAACCGTGCTGACGCGATAACGGGGGAGATCCGGGGCGCTTAGTCATTGAAGCTCCAGACTATTACGACCTCCAGGCCTAGAGGAAATGTGACCAGTCCTGGCAGAGATGTGAGAAGCCTAATTGAACTGCTCTGGTAGTAGTACCAATTGATCTTCAGGGTTTCTTGAAGGTCAAATACCCCAGCCCTAGCAAAAATTCTTATACCAGAAAAAAATCGGACAAGGACCTCATACCCCCCTTCCCCCCACCCCCCCCCCCCCCCCCCCCCCCCCCCCCCCCCCCCCTCCGGCCCTGTGTCAAGGATCATCCGGATGTGGTACCCTTGGTCATTCGTGTAATTTTCACTGCAGAGAATGTATAAGGAACGCAGAACAGTGATGTACGAAGGGACTAAGTACCTTCTATTCGTCCTCTGCGTCTTTCTACACATTTCGCTCTTTACTGGACTTCGTTGGCGAAGCCGCAAGGGAAAACCTTAAAGGGAGGTCAGTATCAATCCAATATGCACAGTAGCGACGGGAGAAGAGAATGTACGAATAGGACGGGAGAACACTCGCAGTACGGACACAGCGCTGGCCAGCGCGCGCATGCTGACCGTGCGACGTCTGTGCCACGACTCCGACTTGTGCGCATATGGAGCTCTGCCAGCCGGTGGAGTGCGACCGAGGTGGCGTGGCAAAGGCGTAAATGGTAGCACTAGCAGGCGCAGCGCGGGCAGGATCAGAGCCATAGCATCTGAACTGATCGCCAAATAGCACCAGCGCATCTCGAATCCAGCGGAGGCGACGACGCCACGATAGAGGTGAAAGCCACGGTGGGCTAGTTGTGCATGCATCCGGACGACGAGGGTAGGAAAACCCGACTCACCTTCGAATAAAGCTTCCTGCGCTAGATACTTGAGATCTCGGCTTGCGTGGGTAGTCGACAGTCTTCATGTATTCTTCATGTCGCGCAGCGAACTTGCGCTGGGCACGACCGCACTTGGCGAGAGACTGACCTAGGAAATGAGGTTCAGTCGGGGCGAGTGCATCATCAGTCTGGAGTCGACACACACCATATGTGCTTTCCCCACCAAGATCCTCGCCGTGGATCGACATCGTGCCCGAGGTTGAGGTGAGTTTCGTCGAGGCATATAATACGGGCGATCCTGTGCGCGTCAAAATACGGCCAAGAGGACGCCGGCGTCTACGCCGTGCGTCAGCCTGGGAATCGAGAACTTCTTGTGGTGTCGACGCACCGTGTATGGAGAGGAACAGGAAGCCCCGCATCTGGTTCAACTTGTTCACGAGCCAGTTCACGTTCGCCTCGTCAAGCAGTCTAGGGAATGACCCTCGCCGTTATTTCCGAACGAACAATTCGACAGCTCCTCCGACGAGGGACGCGACAAGGTCTTCCCATGGAATTAGACTGGACGTACACGCTACAACAGCACTTTCGCGATGAGATAAAGTCCCACTACTCGATAATGAGGTTCAGAAAGCTGTCATTTGAGGATGCGTGGACGAATTTCCAGAGCTGGAGCCAGAATCTCAAGGTATCAGGATGCGGCGCGAAAGCCTAGTATTAGGCAAGACGCGTACATGGCGGAAATTGATCGCTGTTGGGTGGTCGCGAACCAGAGCGCGAGCTGGACATCCGAACGCGTCCAAGGCCATGAAGCGCGCGTAGTTGGCGCCGTGCGATTTGGAACATGACGGGGCGAGGTCAAAAGCAGAATTGCTGAGTGTGAAATGCGCGTCGCACCTCGAGCTCCTCATCCTACCTTCCTAATCGGATTGCAATCTTCATACGCTCCAGGATGGCTTGTACATGTAGCGACACAAGTAAAGCAGAGCACACAAGCTCCAAGCCAAACGTTTCGGCCCAGTCGAACGAGACCTCACCTGCGTACCGCTTTTGGCGACGTCATTCTCAGACTCAAGATCCATAGCCCTCCCACAATGGAAAAGAGACGCGCGGAATGAAGAGCAGCGGTGCTCGCCAACACTCTTGAATTGTTGCCCTAATCGCCAGCACAATACCAATCACTCTACTTACCTCAGCGCCCAGCGCTCAGCTTCGGCAACTGGCCGCGGTAGAAGATCTCACAAACTCAGTAGCTTGAGTAGACGGTTTGGCCACTGCTCAATACGCAGAAAACGAGCCAGCTATCTTGTCTATACTGTACGGCGCTAACCTACTGCAAATGGTTACACGTCAGTCCCCACCAAACGTATACCCATCCGTCACCGCGTGCCACAAACTCCTACAATCGACCCGAGCATCCAGCCGCGCAGCCAAGAGGAACGCCCCGCTCAACTTCCTGAAACCCCCCAAATTGTCAGCAAACTCACAGATACAGACACAGACAGGGACGCAAACGCACCTATTGAGACTAAGCGTCTCACGCGGTGGAGGGACGAGTCTGTTCTGCAGCATCACGGGAATCTGAGCGCGGATCTCCGCTGCGATACGCGGCCATTGCGAATTGGAGTCGGTACGTGCGAACGAGAAGGCTTCGGTGCGGAAGGGCGTGCCGAGGAGGATCATAGAGCGGATGTGTGTAGTGCGCATCACCTACAGAACAGACGAAATGATGAGCGAGGTACGGCGAGAGGAGAGAAGAGAGACGGACCTCGTTCTCCTCGCCAGTTAGATATCCTAACCGTTTACTCATCTCAAAACACGCATCCTCGTCCTCGTCGATCGCCCCACGTAGCAGTCGAAGCCAGTCGTCGATAAATGTTTTACTGTAGGCGCGCGTGGCGCCAAAGTCTACGAGTCCCAGCGACGGAGACGGGTCGGATGTGTAGAGGAAGTTTGTCCAGTTCGGGTCGGTCTGCATCGCGCGGAAGGTGAATAGTTCGCGGAGGCATAGATGGATGATGGTCGAGGCAATCTACGCGGAAGCGTGAGTAAGTAAGGCTGACAAAGAAAACACAAAGGTGAACGCACAAGGTCCTTCTCGGCTTGTGGGAGACGCTGTACGATATCGCCTCCGACGCTAACGCCCTCAACGAACTCCATAACGAGCACCCGCTTCGTGCTCCCTTCCCACACCCACGGGACAGTCACGTCCAACAGCCCCTCCTCCTCACGCGCACCTCCGACTTGGAGCCACTCGCGGAACTGACGCGCCCACGCCGCCTCGCGCGTATAGTCGCACTCCTCCTCCAACTCCTGTCCAAGAATCTTCAGCGTCCGCTCGAGGAACAGTCCGCGCGGCAAGAGTCGCGCCGCGGGAAACAAGAGTCCGATAGCGGCGAGGTCTGCGCCGATGCTGCGCGCGACGTTGGGGAATTGGATCTTCACCGCGACTTTTTTCGGCCCCTCGGGAGATGAAAGAGTGGCGAGATGCACTTGTCCAATCGACGCAGACGCGAAGGGTACGCGCTCGAAGGACGCGAAGTGGGAGCTCCAGTTAGGTCCTAGGTCTTCGCGCATGACTTGCTGCGTAGAGGTCAGACTATGAACGACTCGGAGACGCGTGGGCCGTGAACGTGGAACGAACCTCCATTTGCCAGTTGGGCATATAATGCGCACGATCCTGTACGCGCCGAAATACGCGCTCGACTTCGGGTGGGAGGACGTGCGCGTCTGCTGGACGAGGTTAGACTATCAACGGGCTTCCTGGCGTCGACGCACCCTGTATAGAGAGGAACTGGCCGAGCTTGAGCGCTGCGCCGCGCATCTGGCTCAACTTGTCCACCAGCCGGTTCACATTCGCCTCGTTCAGCAGCAAGCCTGGTGCAGAACCCTCAGAGCTTCCGCCTCCTCCTCGTTGTCGAACGAATTCTGCAGCAACTCCTCCAGCGAGTGAGGCAGCGAGGTCTGCCCATGGAATCAGAATCTTCTGAATGCCCACGTAGAACGGCCAGACGCACTTCCGTAATGAAATATCCGTCCAATACTGGACGATGGGATCTGGGAAGCCGTCATCTGTGGGCGGGCGGCAGGACTAGGGCTGGAGCTGGAGGCTCTTTAAACCGTCAGTCAAGTTGGAACGCGAAAAGCAGACCAGACGCGTACATGGAGCATTTTTGCCGTGGTCATGTGGAGGTCGCGCGCCAGAGCTCGAGCTATACATTCGAGCGCGTCCAGGGATAAGATGCGCGCGTAGTTGGCGACGTGCGATTTGGGACATGACGGCACGAGGTCAAAAGCAGAATTGCTGAGTACAAAATGCGCGTTGCACCTTGGCTTCCTATTCCTACCTTCTCAAATGGGCTACTGTCTCCACGCTGTCCCATTAAGAACGCCTCGTACCAACACCGCAACTTCCTCGAATATAAGCACTCGAAGAAGAGCTCGATGTGCGCTGCCGGTTTCTCGCTGTTTGCTTCGTCACCCGCCGGCTCTCCTGTATCTCGCGATTCCTGGATCTATCAAATACCTGCGCCTGCGATTTCCAAGTCTGCTCACAGTCTCACGCGGAATAGATCAGGATGGTACTTCTACCCACACTCAGGCTCCCACAACCGACGTCGGTGGAATCTCGCAAGCGCAAGCGTCAGCTTTTAAAGTCCGGAACTCTGGACTACGTAGGATCTTCTCAAGATTGCTGGGCCTTTGTATCTTCCAGCCATGGTCACTCACGACGCAATCTCCGCATACACCATCATCGCTGCACTGTAGTCGAATGCCGCGATCATACGCGCGAGGCAGCGTCAGTTCTTGGAGTCGGAACCACGGGCGTGGGTGCAATCAGGCGAGGGCCTAGTGGACGTGACGGTGGCCTGGGAGTGGCCGAAGACAACGCTATTGCTCGTGTGCCACCGTCATTACTTGCTTGCCGGGCAGATATCAGCACCAACCTCATTCGTCCTTTCCGTTTCACCGTACATTGCCTTTACCGTGACGGACAGCAAGCAGCAGAAACATTTCGTGATCAGGCGATGCAGAGAGCGCGAAACACGAATTTAGACACGACAAAGTCACAACACATCAAGTTGGCCGTGAAAGTAGAGGGTGTGCGATACATATAATACCCGGAGAGATTAGGATTGCGGCGCTACCACTACTACAGACGAGTAGCCTCGGCGGCCTCCCTAAGACCCGCAAACATGCGCTCAAAGATCGGTGCAGGTAGAGTGCTGTGGTACTTCTGAGCGCACGCCCAATGCCAGCGACGGCGCGTGATAGAACACCTCAACGTTCAGCTTGTCATGCGTGATACGACACATATGCTGGATGTTTGAATGAGATAATGACAGCTAACTGCAAAATGGTAGAGAATTCCGCACACTTTCGTGCTCGTGTCAAATGTCAAAGACGACGCGCACCTTCCCCGGAACGGCAACTCTGCACCACCTGAAGGCTCTCTTGACGGCTGCCGCTTTCCTGTGATGGTCTAGCTGCAGGGTCGTATGTACAGCCACCTGAGTGCGAAGGGCTGCGAAATTCTCTACTATTTTGCAGTTAGCTGGAATACAAAGAACGAGGGAATGGATGCTCGACCGTGAGTCCTGGATCCATGAATGGAGGCGTTGTGCGGGAAGTGATGTCATGTCAACCTGTCGTTGCGAGCACGCGGTGGATCTTCGTCCATTCGACACTTTCCCTCCAACCACAACCGAACAATGCCTAAGTGCAAATGGCGCGAGTGCGATGCGAGGCCCGACTCGGACGAAGCGTTGTACGAGCACATGTGTTCGGCACACTACGACGGGACCGGGGACCAGGCCGAATGTCGGTGGAAGGGCTGCAGCGTCCGACCTAAAGGAGGACAACACTACGTCTTCAAGCATCTCATCAGTGCGTCCTCGAGCGTTGTACGGCACTATCACTCCATGTTGACCTTCGTACAGCCCATACGGAATGGCGACCGTTCGTGTGTCCTGAGAAGAGCTGCGACGCCCGATATTCCAGACAGTCCGCGCTCAAAGAACATCTTGAAAATAAGCATCCGAGTCGCGACCGCGCCAGAGAGCCTCGCCGGGCGAAGAGTCTTGCACCTGCGACTCAGAGTCTAACCCCGACCAAAGTACCCAAGCATCGCTCTGGCACAGCAGCTCCTGATGTCAAACCCGGCGGCGAGACCATGTCTTGCGAATGGAGCGGCTGCACGGCGGCTGGCTTCACGACGCCCGAACAGCTCTCGGACCACCTCCTCACGACGCACGCGCCGACCGCGAAGGGCACATGTCTCTGGCCAGCTGCAACGGCAAGTGGTTCCGCCCGCAGAACTTCAGCCGCCACCTTCGATCCGCGCACTCGCCGTCGTGGTACAAGCCATTCGCGTGTACGGCTACGGGGTGCGGGAGAACGTTCAAGGAGCTCGGCGCGATGAGGCAACATGTGGGGTATGCGCATGAAGGCGGCAACTTGAAGAGGAAGAGGAAGAGAGGCAGTGGTGTGAAGATGGAGGTGGAGGACGAGTGGCTCTCGGCGCTGTCTGAGGACGAGGAGACACTCGACGATCCTCCTGCCAAGCGTCCGCGCTGGCCGCGCGAGCCATCGTTCGACTCGGAGTCCGAGGACCTGCGCGTACGTCCCTTCTATCGCTCCCAATCTATGAGTCATTGAGTGCACATTTATTCGCAGAGAACACATTTTTCGTTCCGAGATACCTTTTCGCACGCGCACAACCACCTCTCTCAATTTCCGAAACAAACATCGGAACCTAGTCAGTTCTCAGGGGTCCCTCCGCTGATATGGCGCATGCATGCTCTGGAGATACACTGCGTGAGGCTGAGACGACGGTTGAAATCCTGTCAAACGGCGTTTCGGCCTTCAGCATCGCGTTCAAGTTCACAAGCGCTTGTACGTCATCGACTGCGCCCATCACCGGAAGCAAGTGGAAGCATCCGGCTCGGCGCCTTTCGCCCTCGGCCGTGAAGTCCGTTTGCCAAACAAGTCACATGGGCGCTTACCTACTCAAGCGCCGAGGCGCGCGTGTCGTAGCAAGTCTTTCAGTGCCTTGCACGCCGTCTCATACAGACGAGCAGGCAGCCAGAGCGTGTCCCTGCCAGCCTGAGGCTACTTTCAAGTTTCTGGGCTACGCTGGACCGACTTCATAGAAAAGATTGTTCGGGAAAACTGACCGTTTGTTGCGCGCATTGTTGTCATTACAAGAAGTTCATGCTCGGGGAATAAATGTGCACTTGATGACTCATACCCAATCCTCGTCCACGCTGACACGTGCACCCAGGCCAAGAGAGTCGTCGAACTCGAAGGAGCGCTGAAAAAGCAGAGCATACGCGTACGTCCCTTTCATGTCCACGTGGACCTCGTAGAGCTCATCCATTCGGGTTGCAGTTGCAAGTCGCAGAGAAGAAGATCAAGACGCTCCAAAAACAGCTGGCCGTCGCAAAAGCCACGAAGACTGTCGCTGAAACTCCTAGTGGTAGTACGGTGCGTACTCGTCTTTGGACTGTCGGCGGCCTTGCTCACGTACGGCTGTAGGCTGCGAAAATGGAGCAACACGATGTTGCGCCGGGCGAGCTGGAGCAGGACGAATGGACGATGTGGGTTCACGGCGTCATGTAACAAACGCACGGGAGTGCGCTACAAAATATATCTCGCGATGCGCCGTGTCATTATCCTGTGGGTGACGGTGAGAGAGAAAGAGCAGGATCGGAGGTAACCGTTGAACGTGCCGCACAATGGGGTGCGCAATGTCATTTTCTCAGGCCGACTGTACACCCGAACAGGAACCCACAGTTAAAATCAGCAATGAACTACAGTAGGAGTGTTATACAGCAGCCTACAAACACAAAATAGAATGGTTCGAGGAGCCTTGTGGGAATAGTTCGGGATGATTTCGTC
Organism: Exidia glandulosa HHB12029; assembly: GCA_001632375.1. Taxonomy (NCBI): domain Eukaryota; kingdom Fungi; phylum Basidiomycota; class Agaricomycetes; order Auriculariales; family Exidiaceae; genus Exidia; species Exidia glandulosa. The sequence goes on along the minus strand of KV426167.1, from coordinate 42,750 downwards.
TACCTTATCCTCGAGCGTTTTGAGGGTATCCAGTCGCTCGCAGATGTCGACGCCGAGAGCGTGGATGCACATGCCCGGCTCGACCTTGTTACTGCCGTAGCGCGCAGGCTCTGCCACGGCCTTGCCCCAGTGAACAAGATTCGCGTGCATCGTCCCCTGGCCCATTGCTCGCACTGACTTTCAACGTACTTAGCTACTAGTACTGGTATGATAAGCACTAATCCACGAGCAAAGACAGAGTCATACCGACAATAACTCGTTTGTCCTCGCGCACCGTTTCACGCACTCGTTCAGCCACGCGTACTCCTCTTCGTCGGCGACATCTTCCCAGGTGACGATACGCGGGAGAACGCTCGGTGGTCGGGCGCCGACCGTCGCGATATTATGCAGCACGACCGTGATTGCGCTCCAGTCGGTGGTGGTAAGCGTGCACTCGAGGTAGTCAGCAATGCCGCGATACGTGTAAGCTGATTTCGTCTGGAACTGCAGGACAACGACGGAGAGATTGTCGCAGCGAAACAGAGGAGGCAACGCGCCACGCGAGCGCTTGAGACGCGTGTGCGAAACGAGATGCAGGTGCTCGACGAAGGGAAGGGGAATTGTCACACTAATCTCTCCCTCTATAGGATCCATTTCGACACTGAACGCCACTAAAGGCGGCAAGGTCGAAAGACTGCTCAAGAATACGTCGAAGACAATTCGAGAGGCGGTCGATGTTGCCTTGTACACTCGTTCAGGTCGGTCGAACGAAGTGCACGTTATGAGCCCCCCCTTAACCGATGCACGGAAGTTCGAGAAGGGACGCAGAGCTTCATTGAGGATGTCGCTGCTGAATCTGTCGATGGTCGTTACAGTAACGACTGGTATGTTGGATACCTGCAACGATGCCAGGGCTGAAGGACTCGGATCTTCGACTATGAGACTCTGCAATGACGATGCGATCGTCTCCAAGCGTGTACCGAGCGGTTCAAGCTGCTGTAGTAAGACGCTCCGCCGATGATCTGCCATCTCCAGCCCCGGCACTAGAAGACTCCCTGGCATTACGCGCTCGAGATCCAAGTGCCGGACATTCGGGAACAGCGTGAAGATTGTTTTCAGATCGACATTGCCGCAGTACCAAGGCAAGCACATCCTCAAGTCCCGGACACCCTGAAGTGCAGGTATTTCCGTCAACTCGTATCGAGGAACGGGCAGCGCAGGCTGAGACTCTGGAAGCGCCCACGTCCCAATGGGCATGACCATCGCCAAAGCTCCGCGATAGTGCTCGAGCATGAACCTCCGTAGCGCCGGCGCCGGCTGATCCAGAACTCTACGAAACGGAATGCTATATTCCTCAGGCAAGCTGACCCGCAAGGACTTGATTCGGTGCATATGTGTCGACAGTGCTGGCAAGACGAGGTCATCGACGACTGACGTCAGCGTGTATACGAGAGCCGTGACAGCGACAGGTCCACAGACGGTCGAGATACGAGCCATGAACAGCTGCACTTCTGGCAGTTCTGCAGTCAGCGGGCGCCTCGCGACTAGTCGCGCTTCTCCGTAGAAAATTGGGTGGGCGCGCGCAATGGTCCGCCAAGAGCGGCACACATGTGAAGCCAGTATAAGCTCTCGAAGACTCAGGCTGTCGAAGACGAGCGCGACGAGCTCGGCGGGTCCATCGTGTAGGAGCGACATGGTAGGAGGAGAAGAGTGACTCGACCTTTCTAAGTCCGCTTCCCCTCCAACCATCACGGTATCACCGGCACAACGGCTCGAGTTGCTCTCTCATCGCGACTGCCATCTGTCTAAGCTCCTGTCAGTCACGCTGCCGACGCATCTGACAGCGCCTCTCGCTTCACCAACGTTCACCACACGCCCACAGCTTTTGTGTAACGCTTTCTCGTTGCTCAATGAGTTCCGAGGCGAGGTTTTTGGGGGTATCTCTACTCTGAATCACAGATGAGAAAACGACTGCACCGAGTCGAGGATAACGACACACCTCCGAGCCGGCCTCTCGCAATATGGATTAAACCATAGTACACTCTCGCCCGCGAATGCCCCACGACGTCAAGGCTCTGATTTGCTCAAGGGCGTCTAGCAGTTCGACGTCTGACTCGTACTCCTATAATGGTCGACTCATGAGCATTGCAACAGGCGAGCGAGGTGATGTAAGTACTGGTGTCAAACGGGCCCGTCCGATGGAGGAATCGTCAAGTCCAAAAGTAAGACGTGAGCCTGAGGTGTGCCGAGGTTGAAGAGATTACAAGGGTAATGTCACTGTGAGCGTCGGTGGGAGTCAAGACGCGGCGTGGCCTACACTGTAATTTACAAGTCCGCCGACCGTGCTCATCTTTCTTCTCATTTCAGGAGATGTAACCATATTGCGGTAACTCGAATACAAGTGTATGAGGTGTACGTACTTGCTACAGAGCGTGTGTCCAGGAGTCGTAGTCTAGTCCGTTCACATGACGATGCACTGGTTGTCCTTCTTCATCTTCGCGTACGGGTCGGCGCTCGTGTCCGTCTCGACCTTCGGTGGCGCGCCGTCGCCGCTCTTGCCGATCATCTCAGCCTTGTCGCGCGCCTCCTGCGTGCTCGTGCGCTCCAGCTCGGCAGCATCGACCTCCTCAATGACAGCCTCGACGCCCTCAAGCGGTACGTCAGGTATCGCAGCGAGGATCTTGGTGAGGCCGAGACTGGCGAGGCGGAGGAGGGCGTCGGCGTGCGGGATGCCTTTGGACTTTGCGAACTGCGAGATGCCGGTGACGACGACGGGGTGGCGGAGCCCCTTGTCGAGGAGGACGATGACGTCGCGCGAGTTGTGTTGCACGGCGCGCTTGAGTTGCGGCGAGAGCTCTTTGTGCGCTTGCAGTTCCTGTTGGACCTTCTCGAGCGATGTCGTGACGACGAGCAGCGCGTTCTCCCTGTTATATGGCGTCAGCGTGAGCTCGGGTCAGAAAGGGGAAAATACGGACCCAGCAGCTTTGATGACCTCGCTGGCTTTGGTGAGCTCGCTGACGCCGCCCTTCTGCGACGCCTGGACGCGCTCGTCGATGATGACGACAACATCCTTCGCGCTACCCCCTTCGTCAGCAAACGACATGCACGAACGCAAGCACGCACCTGACAGAAACTGCCTCCCGAACCTCCAACGCCGCGCCCTGCAGCTTGCGCGCGCCCTTCTTGAACGTCCCGCCCACTTTCTGACCGGGCACGATCGCCTCGCCCATGAGCCACAGCGGGCTCATGCCCACCCACGTCTGCGCATACGCGCTCAGGAACTTCTTCGCCGTGCCCCAGTTCACGCTCGACGGTCTGCGGCTTGTCGTTGCGCCGGGGCGTTCCTCGGCGTCCACTGTCAGCTCCTGGCGCGCTTTGAGAACGTCGGGGTGCGTAGGCGGCGAGGTCTTGTTGTCGGCGCTGTACGCTGGCGCAGGGTCTGAGGTTGCGGCCGTCTGGCTGTCGTTCATAGTCGTACGTTCGTGAATGGTCGTGTCCAGGTTGTGAGCGACGTCATGCGGCTCTCACCGACCTCGTTGTGGCTCGGGCGTCTATTCTGCACAGCGTTCGCGGGATAAAAATACCACCAGTCCGTGGATTCATTGGCGCACGAAGCCGCCCTCAACCATATCCCACCCCATCTGCTCATACGTATACCCAATCACACCCACAAACTCTCCAGTCGAGTGATACGTCAGGAGAGAACGATGCAATCCCGGTCCCTTGTGATAGTTGTCCAGTGACCGATGTACTCCTGATGCGTGGGTTTGCAATAATAACGACGGTGTATACGTAGGCAAGATCGTCCAGCCTGACGAGTATCCAACGATCGTCGATACATGGAAGCAAATGGAGAATCTCCTCGCTTCAGGCAAGCGCACAAATTCCTCCACCCACCTCACTCATACAACTTTTGGGCGCAGGCAAATGCAAGGCAATCGGCGTATCCAACTTCGATATCAAAAGATCCAACGTCTCATCGACGACTCCGAATGCACCATCGTCCCCGCGGCGAACCAAATCGAACTCCACCCCTGTCTCCCGCAGACTGAGCTCGTGGCGTACTGCCAGTCGCAAGGCATTTTGGTCACGGCGTATAGCTCTCTCGGTCAGCCTGGTGGTCAACTCTTCAGCGGTTAGTGAAAGCGACTCGCTGTTACTTTTTGAGACCATTACTTATATTGATCATGACTTGAAGGTGCGATTATCCCGGACGTGTTCTTTTCGAACCAAAAGTTCAAGGCTATTGCTGCGAAGCACAATGCTACGGTCGCCCAAGTTCTTCTTAGCTGGGCGGTCGCGAAGGGTATCAACGTCATCCCGAAATCAGAGAGCGAAGAGCGTTTGCGCGCGAATGCAACAGTATGTATCCTCATCCCCACCCTTGAGGAGACTCAGACTTTCCGCCCGATGTAGATCATCGAGCTGGACGCGGAGGACACGGCGTTCGTAGATCGATGCCGTTCTCGACGACGAAGAAAGAGCTTTCATAGGCTTTTGGCTACATATCAGGAGGGTTTCGTCGATAGACAGGAAAATGCGTGAGCTGCTCATTTGACAACATTCCTTCTGGCTGGCTTGAAAACTTCGGCGAGCTCACCATCCCTGGGCTGTCCAACGCAGAATCGTCTACCCCATCCGGAGACTGGAATACGGTACGCTCAGGTATAAATGTGAGTGAGGTTCTAGATATTCCCTTTCCGTTACTGAAACGTTTCCCGCGACCGGAGATGCTCCGCGTCAAAGGGTAAGGGATGCAACGAGGAAACCATGGAGTGGTCGCGCCCCTTGACGCCGTGACAGCGGGAATGTCCTGGTCCAAGCGAACATTTAGCTGCACTAAATTATAATCTATACACGAAACAAAATCGTAGATGGAGCACAGGGTAGATTAACGTACATGCCGCAGCTTAGTACGCGCCGTCAACCTGCCACTCGTTGAGCTTGTACGCGGGATCTCGATTCATCACAGACCCATCGGCAGCCGACTGAGATGCAGCAATCACGTGAGAGCTACTCTCAGTGTGACTCTCCTCGGCATCCATGACCATACAGAACTCCTCTATCGCGGTCCTAATAGCTCCCGCATCTTCGCCCGCTCGCTTCCTCCAAGCCGGATCGGTCAGAAATCCGATGCCCTGCAGTAGACTTCAGCCATGGCTCCGTTCTCATGATTCAGTCAGCCCGTACGTGTCTGACGCCGTCGCCCATCTCTTTCCAACGGGCCATGGACGGGTACCGTTGGCGCAGTGTGCCTAATGCCCCGCACACATGGTGCAGATACATAGTATATGGCATCTCAGCTTTGGCGAGTATATGCTGGGATGCTGCGGCGACTAGATCCCACGTGCGAGTGGATGTGCCATTTGATCCACCCTTCGCCTCGCAGAAGATGAACTTCGCGACTAGATCTTCAATGTCTAACCCGTTATCGCCCGCTGTAGCAAGAGCTGTAGCGTAATCGCCAAGTACGGAGGAACCGTTCCATTTTGGCCCTCGTTGCAACGGTTCGAGGCAAGCGTCATCGAGGAGCATTCTCACCTCAGATAGGCCAAAGTCGCTGCGCAGGTAGACGACGTCAAGAGAATCCAGGCAGGCGCTCAATGCTTCATCTCGACCCAGGTCAGAACTATCTGGAGCGCACCACGACTGATCGGGATGAAGCAGGTGCCGAATCATGCTTATGCTAGTGTTGGAAGACAGTGACGTGCAATAAGGCATGAAAGACGCAATATCTCGGCTGCAAAGCGAGATTTGCGAAAGGGGTTCGTTCCCTGACAGCCAGAAGGTCAGATTGGATTTGAGGTGGGTGCATGGCTCTAAACGTGCAGACTCGCGGCAGAAGAGTGCGAGTGTTTCAAACGTCGGTGCTTTGAGGCCTTCCTGAACCTTGGATAGCATGAAGAAGTTCGAATGCCTGAAGTCATGCCGTGCGAGAATGGCAACGAGGTATGTCATCGCCTCGCAGTAAGCGCTGCCGCAGTTGTGAGGGGGTTTCGCTGGCCAAAGTGCTTGTCAGCTTATACAGCTCGAGCAATATGACTAGGACTAACCTCTGAGCGGCCCCTTATCCTCGATGGACCCTTCTTCTTCAGCGAACGAATATCGTAAGAGTTTCGCAGCAAGGGTCGGGGACGCCACCAAATGTGAACGAAGCGCGTTCAGCATAGCCAAGACGTTGCTCCGAAATACTGCGTTCCCATGCGGGACTCTAGCATCGATGTAGAGCTGGGCAATGGAACGGGCAGTGCTTGGAAGGATGGAAGACGGGGACTCGCAAGCTTCTTGGCCTGTCGGACAGCCAAAGAATAGGGCGAGATATCCATATGCACTCATCTTCTCCAGAATCGTGGATACGCGCAACAACGTATCATAGTTTCGCTGTGTACGCAATTCTGTACGACTCCAATAGACATCCCAAACTTGATCGGAGATCCAGGCAGCGACATCGCGCGATGGTAACAGGTTCCGAAAATGGTACGCCGCACGGAGGTGCGTTACCACAACGGGAAGATCGTTGGGGGCACGACCAGAGGTGAGATCTGAAGTCTGCACGCGGATGCGCGTTTTCAGGTCCGGTGCAAGGTTGCTGGCGACGGAGACTCCACGCACAGCGTCTCCCAGACCGTAAAGTACAGCGTGATATATGTCAGTGGTCTCAGCCTTTAGGCCGAGCCATGACAGAGCACTAGCTGCTACTGGGTCCGAGAAGACGGTCTGTGTGATCCATGGGTCGACAGGAAGCGCAGAGGGTTTTCGGCGTGAAATCATGCAAGCGGACCAGTGCAAGGTGTTACAGAAGAGAAAGACTGAGCTATGCACGACGACATGCACCGCCGTGCGACAGAGCAGATTGATGTCCAATGCGTAGATGCGGCGCGTGACATCCTCGACCGCCGTGTAAAACAAAGATACTCCATTGATGCCTCGTGAGTAGAGGGCAACGATGCGGCGCGTGACGGAGTCCAGGCCTAGGATACAGATCATACCGATTGCCAGTGAGTGGAGTGGGACGCCGGAGGGACATATAACGGGGACCAAGACTTTGCTGATGAAAAAGGAGATACATCGGCGTGGTATTCGCACCACCAGTGTGTAGAGTGCGACAACGCTGCGTGTGACGGCATGCACCGCTGTCAAACAAAGCATCGCAACGATGGCGACTGAGTAGAGCGTAATGCCGATGATAGGTGAGTCTCGACGGAACATCCGCTTCAGTACTGGGGTGAGCGGTGTCCGAAAGGGACTCGAGCTCCAAAAGACAGGACTGAGAGTTGTGAAGCCGTAGAGGCCGTACGTAGCCGCGGAAAGAATAAACGCAAGAATCATAGTCCCAGTATCAATATCCCAGAGAAAAACTACCAGACCGGCCAGAAAGAGCATGAGCGAGAGATGGAGAAGGACGGGCACCACAGCGATGAGCACTGGCACGTGCCAACGCTGAAGAGCGTCGAAGCGATATTGTCGTAGCTGTGCCCATTCGCGCAGATTCTCGCGCTCAAAGACGGGATAGAACGCGAGCCACTGTTTGGCGAGGATGGCGATGAGCGCGGTCGACAAGCTCGCGATCAAGCTGCTGATCCAGAGGCAGTTGATGGCGCGCGCAGACTCTTCGACCCTGTCGGACGGCGCGACGTAACGCGTCCCGGACATATTGGAGAACTGGAGCAAGAATGCCTCCTTCGCGTAGTCGGGCTGCATCTGTTTATACGAGTCGAGGATAAACGTGGTCGAGACGGCGGAGAAGAGACCGGCCTGGGCAGCGTCAGCACGGTGTGACCGTGCTCAGATAATCTGCACGCACGAATATGAGAAGTGTATCGAGTGTGCCGTTCCACTGATCCAACCGCTCCTTGTCGTGCTTGCGCGCCGCTTTGGAGTAGACTCTCCAGACGCGCGCGTCGTCGGCCATTTCGGAACCTAAGGTATCGTCTTTCTCCCCGTTACGCTCGATAAGATCGCGAACTACGAGCTGGATTAGCGACAGTGAGTAATTTGGATCGGCGTACGTTTCTTGAGTAGCTCATCCTGGTCGTCCCTGGGGGTGGACATGATGGTTCGAAGACAAAGGCCTTACCTCGCTCATTCCCCGCAGATTGCGAGCCACTCGGGACAGCAACCGCCCGCACATGTGTACCGCGAGGTGCACGGGCGTTCTCCTCGCAGGGTTGAGGCGCTACAGAACGTACACCGCGCTCTTACTGGTTGGACGCCCACAACACCCGCGTGTCACAGACCTGTCATTGCCGGGAATCGAGCGCCGCCCTCAGGAACTGGTGACTGTAGCATAAAGGGTTCGTCCTGCAACGTCCTCTGTGGAAACCCACACCCGCGTCTATCGCACAGGCTATGCGAAGATAGTGATTGCAGTCCATAAATACACAGTGCACACAGTTCGCATCCTGGGCGGCGCCTGTCAAGCGGCAGCGAGAGGACGTACCGTATTTTCCTACACCACCTAACATATATCACCCATTCCACTTTCGACCCGTCCTACTCCGCAAGGAACTTGGCCTCGCCAATGCGTTTGCGAAGCAACGCAGTAGTACTGTTACAGCGCCGGCTGAGGCGCGCGCGGAGCCTCTGATCAGGGACTTCGACAAGGTCGATAAGCTGGCACTAAAATCGTGTTGCCCCAGTCGTACTGCATGCGGGCCGACAACAGGGACTAGTTGAAGTGGTAAGGCCGGCGAAGGGCAGGAGAATTGCTTCCAGGTCGAGTACGACGTTCAAGTTGCAGCCCGCGCAAGGGGGCCGAGTCAAGCCAGGGGGGCGTGTGGGTGGCTTGAGCATGTTGCGCGAGGCGGCGCGCCGGGTAGAAGGATTGGGTGATGCTGGGCCAAATGGTAGCGACGATGACGGCGCGTGACTTGCACTGGGCGCGCCGTAACCGTTAGCCGAAGGTGACTACTGCGCAAGTCGTCCACGCTATGCGCACAGAGTCTTCGGCGAGTTGTGCTGGCAGTGACGTTGCGTGTACTCGACAAGGCGAAGAATAGCCACCTAAAGTCCTTGTGATATAGCGGGTACGGCTGACAGGCTGCGAGGCCGCGAGGGACGGCGACCCATTGCTCGAAGGACGGTCGGCAATCTCATACAGCTTTCGACGTCCCGCGGTGACGGAGCGCATCCTCGAGCATCTCGCTATTCGCTATATCGCGTTGTAAATTCGATTGCATAAGCGTCAGATTTGTTCGCGCCCTGCTGGTTGGCGGACAGTACGTACCGTTAACTTCGGCCTGCGGCCAGTGCATGAGGTATAGATCGATATACTCGACGTCGAGTTCCTTCAGCGACTTGTCGAACGCTTCCTGCACGTTCGAGTGGTGTTTACTTCTGTGCGCGCATCATGATAAGTGGGTAGTAGTTGAGGGAGGGAGGACTGGTGCACGTACAAGAGCTTCGTGGTCACGAATATCTCGCCCCTCGGGATCCCGGACCCGCGGATAGCACGTCCAACAGCCGCCTCGCTGCCTGTAAGGGGCTTCAGTTGCCTGTACAACGTTTTCACCTGAGACTCGCACCGTATCCCGCAGCCTGGGTTCAGAAAGAACAGTGAGTGAGTGAGGCGCAAATATCATGTAATGCTGATCCGATACACACCGTGTCGATTGCGCGATACCCAAGCTGCATAGAGTGACGAGTAACTCGGTCAACAGATGCATATAGGATTATCTTCCCATCCGTACTTACCTTCAGAGCTTTCGCGACCATAGCTTCAGCGCGTTCCTGAGCGCCATATGTACCCATCCATGCTCTACAGAAACAATATACACGCATAATTAGCCAGATCTTCACTGAGGAGTCAGCACTGCGTACCCGAGGCCAATAGCGGGAATCTTCGCGCCAGTGTTCAACGTGAACGTCGGGATCTTCAGAGCGACCATATCAGGTGGCGAGTGTCGAGCGTCCAGAACGAGTTCTGAGTCTACGGGTTATATAGCCGCACCTTGTCGACGAGGATAGGGCTTGGTGGTGTTACAAAGCTTCGGTTTTTAAGATTTGTAAGAGGACTGTCGTCGCCAGCGCAGCACGGATGCAGATGACTGGACGTGGAAGGGCCACTGTAGAAGCCCTGACAGGATTGCTATGCGCACGGTACAGGCGGGAATGCCTGTGTGTAGATAGAAACATTTGGCTCAAGAAGTGCAACGAGGTTCCTAAGCATACGTGAGATGCGAAGAAAGATGAGCACGGTCGGCGGACTTGTAATCTCCGACCCTGCTCTCTCTCTCTCACAGTCACCCACAGGATAATGACACGGCGCATCGCAAGATATATTTTGTAGCGCACTCCCGTGCGTCTGTTACATGACGCCGTGAACCCACATCGTCCATTCGTCCTGCTCCAGCTCGCCCGGCGCCGACGCCGGCGCGACATCGTGTTGCTCCATTTTCGCAGCCTACAGCCGTACTTGAGCAAGGCCGCCGACAGTCGAAAGAGAAGTACGCACCGTACTACCACTAGGAGTTTCAGCGACTGTCTTCGTGGCTTTTGCGGCGGCCAGCTGTTTTTGGAGCGTCTTGATCTTCTTCTCTGCGACTTGCAACTGCAACGTGCGCATGGATGAGCTATACGAGGTCCGCGTGGACATGAAAGAGACGTACGCGCGTGCTCTGCGTTCTCAGCGCTTTTTCGAGTTCGACGATTCTCTTGGCCTGGGTGCACGTGTCAGCGTGGACAAGGGTTAGGAGCGGGCTCAGCTGGAGGGACGTACGCGCAGGTCCTCGGAGTCCGAGTCGAACGATGGCTCGCGCGGCCAGCGCGGACGTTTCGCAGGCGACTCATCGAGTGTCTCCTCGTCCTCAGACAGCGCCGAGAGCCCCTCATCCTCAACCTCCCTCTTCACACCACCGCCTCTCTTCCTCTTCAACTTCCCGCCCTCATGCGCGTATCCCACATGATGCCTCATCGCGCCGAGCTCCTTGAACGTTCTCCCGCACCCACTCGCCGTACACGCGAAGGGTTTATGCAACGAAGGCGCGTGCGCGGATCGAAGATGACGGCTAAAGTTCTGCGGGCGGAACCACTTGCCGTTGCAGCTGGGCCAGAGACATGTGCCGTTTGCGGTTGGCGCGTGTGCGGTGAGGAGATGGTCTGAGAGCTGTTCGGGCGTCGTGAAGCCGGAGGCCGTGCAGCTGCGCCACTCGCAAGTGCTGCCGGTTTTGACGACAGGAGCTGCTGTGCCAGAGCGGTGCTTGGGTGAGGGGAGACTGGCAGGTGCAAGACTCTTGCGGTCGCGATGCTTTAACTGAATATGTTCTTTGAGGGCGGAATCCCTGGCGTATCGTTTGTCGCAGCCCTTCTCAGGACAC
>KV426167.1:0-30111 GCA_001632375.1 Exidia glandulosa HHB12029 | reverse complement strand
ATCCATCTCATTCCGTGACTACTCAAGACCAGTAGCGTAGGCTACAGGATTGAGACGTCGATAGTTTCCGTACTTGGGCAGAAGCAAGAGGTCAAGACCATCCCGCAGTGCGAGCGCTCCCTTGTCGAGCCGTATCAAGTGCGAATGCGGGGAGTGTTCGCCGAAGTAAGGGACGTGGAGAGAGTCTGCTCGCAGCCACGACGAAGAAACGAAGTGCGAGTGTGAGACGACGTTGGATGCGATTTCGCAAAGACATCATGAGCTGACACCAATGCAGGAAGTAGTCTTCTCGGGGCATTGGCAAGCACGTTAAATACCAGCAGAAGATGAGGTACTGCGTCGTTCAAGTTTTATTCGGAGTGTTGTATGACGCCCGGAGCGTCAAGGAGCGATCCGTCGTATCGTCCACTCTGCAGCATCTGGAGACGAGTCAGACTTGCGAAGGTATTGAACGCGGTCGTGTAAACGCGATGGTTTCCCGAGCCAAAATTCGACTTCGCTGCGATGTCGCGTCAATTTCTCTGTTCCGACCAAGGACCACGTTGCTTACTCTGGAACAACGCGCCAGCCCCCCCAGAACGGCGGTCGAGGAATATCTGCGTTACCGTCCTGGACGTTGAACCGCGTCTCGACATCGTGGAGATGTTTCTGGAGGTCGTCCTCGCCGACTGGCTGGCTCTGCGGACTCGCCCACGCGCCGAGTCGACTTCCCAGCGGTCGCGAGGCGTAATAGGCATCGCTCTCGTTCTCGTCGACCTTCTCGACGCGGCCCACGACGCGCACTTGGCGCGATATCTCTTTCCAGTATATCACGATGGCGGCGCGCGGATTCTGTGCGAGCTCTGACGACTTGCGCGAGTCGTAGTTGGTGTAGAAGACGAATCCGCGGGCATCGAGCTGCTTGAGCAGCACGACGCGCACGCTGGGCACGCCGTCTTTCGTGCTCGTGGCGAGCGACATGGCCTCGGGCTCTGGGACGGCGCTGTCCTGGGCGTGCTTGAACCAGGCGCGGAACTGGTCTATGGGCGAGGGCGCGACGTTGGCGGGCGTGAGGTGCTCGGGCGTCGTGTACTGGTTGTGCGTCGTCACCTTGATCACCGCGTCCATCGTGCTCGTCGTCGTCGTGCGGAGTAAGCGCGTCAGTGACGTCGCGAGCATCCGAGTCCGCCGCCGGCCGCGTCCGCAACAGGCGTTATCGTACTGCTCCCTTGCACTCTCACCACCATGGACGCGCTCTCCAGGTTCTGGTCCGGCACACGCTCGCACGCCTACAGCTCGCTCCAGGCCTCAGAGTCTGGCGGCGCCGGCACCGAGAAGCAGCGCAAGCCCGTCAAGTTCAGACAGATCCTCATCATAGCATGCGCCCTCGTCATTCCCGCCTCGCTCTTTCTCGCGTACACCATGCTCTGGACGACGCGCGACACGAGTTCCATGCCGCGTCCACGTCGTTTCCCCGGCATCCGTCTCAACGACATCGCAGACGTCGACGCGCGCGACGCCTCGCTCCCGCAGCACAACCTCAACGCCTCGTTCCCAGAAGGCCTCAGCGGCCGGTTCGTCAAATTCGCCACACAGCATCGCGCGGCGGCAGAGTTTGGCTACCTCTGGACCGAGCTCACGGCCCTCTCGACTCTCGCGCTCGCGGCGAAACGCGCCCATGTGTTCCGCACGCTCGTCCTCCCCGACCAAACCGAGATGCCGCTCGGACTCTTTCTCTCTGGCCCTGCGGCAGGAGGCAATTGGGGCCGTGGCGTCGACGCGCCGCGTGCAATTAGCAGCGTGTTCTGGGAGACTGTTTGTCCTGCCGAACGACGCAGGGTGGTCGATATCGACGCGGTAGAGAACGAGCTCGGCATCACGTCAAGTACGGATGGCAAGACTGTCGTGGACCGATGGGCAAAGTACCTTAACGAGCTCCCCGACAACTGCGTCGAAGTGGGCGGGTCGCGCGGAATATTCGATCCAGAATTGTACGTTCATCGCACTGCAAGAGCAAGCGCAGCGTTTGACTTTTTGCAGTTGGACAGCGAGCGATAGAGCTATCTCGCTCTGGCCGACAATGGCGTCCTCACCCGTCGTAACCCGCCACGCGTGGTCCTCCCCCGTCATGCGCGGCGTCATGCGCAACCTCCCCAAGATCGTCACCGGCCTCAGTCCCATTCAAGCAAACGGCTCAGCGTCTGTCGATTACAGCGCCTACTTCGCCCTGCGCAACTACGACGACCTCCTCCGCCCGCTCGTCGTCCTACACGTCCCATCCAACATCCCCTGCACACCACGATTCGTTGGCTGGGCGCAAATTCCCGCTTTACCAGACCACGATGTAGCGAGCGCCGCATGCTCGCCCAGCGTACAGCAGATCGTCACCAAAGCCGGTCTCGCGCTCGAGCAGTACAGTGCGACGCTGTTATCTCAGCAGGCACCTCCGCGGCGGGTGTACATCATGTCCGACGATGCAGACCTTGTCAAGCGTCTCACGGAGGAGCTGATCATGATGAGCAGTGGGATGTGGAGCTCGGTGACGAGTTCGCGGGACCTCGTGCTGCAGGGACTGGAGAGCTCGGCGAAGATGGGGATCGAGATTGAGATCGCGAGACGCGCTGCGCTGTTCGTGGGCAACGGGGTAAGTATACGTATACCTCGAATTCGGAACTGCTTTTCTAACTAACTAACGCTCTGTCTGCAGTTCTCGCCTGTCACGAGTATGGTCACTGCGCTGAGACTGTCACAAGGTTCTTCTCCGGGATCGATTCGCTTCTGGTGAACGCTTTGATCCTGATACTCCTGTAGTTGAGTGCCGACTCGGGAGTAAGTACTACTCATGCTTCTGGATCGCGTCGTTACAAGTGTAAAGTGTACAGTACTAGTGTAAAATCACGATTGTAGAATCTTACACAGCCGCATCTCCGCATCCTTCGATGTTCGTGCGACAGACACCTTGGTGCGGTATAGTGCACGTCCAGGCGGAACGCACATTCACGCAAAAGTTGCTTCAATTTTGAAAACAGTCCCTGATCTAACATACATCCTTCCCATAACGACTTGCGATCCCTCTTTCCCAAGAGCCTCGCTCCACAGTTCTGTGTAAGAAGTGGTATAATGATCATGATCAGCCACACGACGAGAGAGCGGAGAGCACATTCCGCGGTGAGTCCAAGTGGAGGACCGCGGTCAGCATCGCGATATCGTTATGCGCATCGGCCTCGTCGTCCTCGTTTCCCTCCGCCTGAGAAAGATCGTAGTCCATATACACTTGGACAGCTTGCGCAGCCATCGCCATCTCCTTCGTCCAGTGTTGGCCGCTGTCCGCATCCCATCTCAGACTCGACAGCGCGAGGTCGCCGCGCCTCAGCCCGCGTGCGAGTACAGCAATGTAGGCGTAGTCGTTATCGTCCCAGTTCTTGATTTCCAGACGCTGGTGGACTACAGTAGCGAGAGCGTGGTAGACGAATCGGCCGGCCTTGTCGAGGTCAGACTCGATGGCGAAGTCGGGCTGAATTCTGAATCGAAGCTCTTCGGATGATTCGCATGGGCCAGTGTCCTTGACCGCCTGCGAATTGAGCTCCTGGAGCTTCCCGACGAACGCTTGAAGCGACATCGGCATCTCTGGTCGTATGAGCCAGTGTGAACCGTGGTCGTTGACCGCCCGGAGGCCACTGCCGAGCGACGAGCTTGCCATTCGCCACGTCCTGGATGCGTCCCAACCCGGGACCGTCGTGGCGAACGTCGAAACACCTCCGTTCTCTAGCGAATGGGGTAAACAGTGCAGCGGACCAACACGTGCTGGAACCACACACCAGGGATGACCATGCCGCCGACGACTGGGATATCCATGATTCGAACTTGATCGAATTCGGGCGAAGTTGCACTACCAACGCGATAGAGATCCGGGTGTAAGGTGGCCGCGGTGGAAAGCGTTCGAGCGAGAGTATTAGTGAACTGGTGGTTACGACCGCCTGACAAGAGTAAACTCTTGATATGGCGCCAGGAGAAAACGAAGCTCATTGCGCTGATGAGTATACGGATTATCGGTCGCCGCTGAAGGAAATTGCGAGCTGCCTGCAGTCTGGATAGTGTACGAAGTCAGAGGTCAAGAAGGCGTTGTCGGAGCATGTGGCAAGTTGCGGCCGGACGGTAACTACCCGGGCCCGACCGCCCTTTCACTCCCGAAGCGGAGGCAGTCTATGTAGGCCCATCAGCTCCGAATCTACCTACCTACCTACCTACCCGCCAGCATGAGCTTCGTCTTCAAGTGTCGCCCTATCAACAGCTTACGCCGCTCGGCGGCAGCTTCCTTTCCCGCGCGCTGCACCAGGATCTCTATCGCTCTGGCAGTGTAACCTCGCCCGAATTCGACGCAGTACGTAGTGTAGACATCCCCATTGTCGGCGGCATGGTCATCCCTGGTGTATGGCTGTAGCAAATGTTGGTCCGCTGCACTATTTACCCCATTGAAGGGGCCATTCACTAGACAACGGAGGTGTTTCGACATTTACGACGACCGTCCCAGGTTGGGACGCATCCAGGACGTGGTGAATAGCAAGCTCGTCGCTCGGCAGTGGCCTCCGGGCGGTCAAGGATCACGGCTCACATTGGCTCATACAACTAGAGATGCCGATGCTACTGCAGGCGTTCGTTGGGAAGCTTCAGGAGCTCACCTCGCAGGCGGTCAGAGGCACTGGCCCACCTGATTCATCCGAAGAGCTCCAGCTGGACTTCGCCCTCGACTCTCAGCTCGACAAGGACGGCATGTTGGTCTACCACTGTGCGCTCGCTACTGTGGTTCACCAGCGTCTGGCAGTCAAGAACTGGAACGACAACGACTATGCCTACATTGCTGTACTCGCACGTGGGCTGAGGCGCGGCGACCTCGCGCTGTCAAGCCTGATCTGGGACGCGGACAGCGGCCAACACTGGACGAAAAAGATGGCGATGGCTGCGCAAGCTGTCCATGTGTATATCGAGTACGATTTCGCTCGGGCCGCGGGCAACGAGGACGACGAAATGGATGCGTGCAACGATAACTCGTATCTCCGTTCTATCCTCGGGCTACGGGGCCCCCTTTCAATTCTCGCAGCTGTCTCTTCGCCCGGCTGAGCATTGAACCACTTGCTATGCATTAGAACTTTAAACGCAGCTGTCAGCGTGCCACGCTGCTGGGAAAGAGGACTCGCACGGGCCTCTCTAGTGACCGAGGACACGTCGGATTTTGCGAGGGACTCTGTCATATCTCCATAAATGTCACCTTACGCACAGGCTCGAGCGATTTGTGGCGAGCTCGGCAGCGTGTTGGGCGTGACGGGTCCAAGGCCTGTTCCAACGATCTTCGATGCTGGACAGTGTAGGCGTCATCCTTGCCCTGTCTTTTTCCTAATATCGCCTCGTTCCATCAGAAGCTGGAGGGACACAGTTTGTTTATTCGACAGACAGGCGTGTGTGCTGCTGGCTAGAATGGTCGTAGATTGAGCTTTGACCATCCGGCAAACCTTTGCGAGGCTGGAGCTCGTGTCCGCTATGTACATCGACGGGCTGGAAGAATTGTAAGAGTGAGCCGAACTACAGTGTTTTCACTTCTAACGTGACTTTTTCTTGTGCAGGTCGTTACTGGATGTTATGCACTCTGTCGAATTGCGGTAGAAGCGACGCGTCGTGGAACGGGTGCTCAAATCAAAAGGCGAATCCGTTCGCGGCTTGCAAGATGCAGCGCTCAGCGAGTGGACGCCGCCGGTTATACCAGGCCGACATAGCGCTCGTATGGCCAGATCCGCGCGTAAACGACGCGATGACCGTTTTTATCGTCGCGCTCACGATGTTGGGGCGTATTGGCAACTTCCTCTGCCTGATGCCCTGCATCCCGCGGCTCGGACGGGCGCTTCACCTGAGCGGAGACTTGGGGACTGCGCGCGGCGTGTATGAATGGCCTTGACTGGTCGCGGAGGTGCGGGATGAAATGTGCCAGGCGAGATGCCTTGTTGGACTGGCGCAGCTCAACGACGCGGTGCAGCCTCCTCAGAGCCACGACACCTGGAAGGCCGCGCTGCACGTATCGCGACTCGCCAGCGAGAAGCTCCTCATGAACGAATGCGAGACACGGTTGCGAGCTCTTGCACACTGACAGGGTTGGGGCGGCCGTCAAGCCTGGAACTCCTCGGGAGGTAGCGTGCTGACATAATAAATTGCGGCTCGAGGGGATAAAAGGCGGAAGGCGTCGTCTGAAGTCCGCCATCGTCTCTTGACGTCCTACTCTCATCTTCCCTCGTCCTCAGCGCCCGCCCTCGTCGCAGCACCCACCTTCATTTGTCTCCACCATCCTCTCCATACAATATGCTCGGCATGCGCTCCGTCCTCGCTCTCGCTCTCGTCTCCCGCGCTCTCGCGCTCCCTGTGCGTCTACCTCTCGATCTCGCTTGACTTCTCGCTTACGCGCTCGCAGACCCCCATGACCGCATCTGATGACCCCGTCTCGGTGCGTGCTCGTCGTGCTCGTCGACCTTAACCCTGACTCCTGACTCCTTTTTTCTTCCCTCAGACGCTCTTCGTCCAGGCCACCGCTCTCCGCTCCACGTGCGACAAACTCAAGGCCTCTGGCCAGACGGACGCCGCCTGCGACAGTCCCCAGTACTTCGCGCCCGCCGACCTCTGTCGTTCTGCGATGACTGGCACCGATGACAACCGCTTTAACCCCCTGCTCAAACTCGCGCTCGGCAAGATCACGTCGACCAGCTCCGGTAGCAGCAGCACGCCTACGCCCACCCACGCCGTCGACGACGTTCTCGCCAAAGTCAAAGCCAAGCTCGCGAACGACGGTGACGACTCGGCCGCGACTCCTGGCACCTTCAACGGGGCCCTCGCGAAGGTCAAGGCTACGCTTCCCAACAACAAGAAGAACAACGCAGGCATCGAGGGTGACCACGAGAATGCGCTCGACATCATCGACACCATCGAGCACTGCGACTGCGAGGATGACGCGCCTTCGTCTACCGAGTCTGGCGCGGCGACCCTCTCCGTCTCTGTCACCGCGTCCGCGTCCGCGACGGCGACGGGATCCGCATCCCGTCGCGGCCTTGCGTTTGTCTCCTCCCAGCTCGCCTCGATGCACGTCACCGCGACCCGCGCCGACACGTCCTCCGAGTCCGCATCCCCGACTGGCTACTCGCGTGAGGGGAGCAGCTACGACGCGCTCAGTGTCGACCAGCTCATGACCGACTCCGTCGCCGCCATCTCGATGCCCGATGACGATGACACCGAGTCCGACGAAGCTCTCGCGAGGCGCGACATCCTCTCCTCTGCCGGCCTCGCCTCGCTTCGTCTCACAGCTGCTCGTACCGCGACGTCAACAGAGTCGGCCTCTCCGACCGGTTACTCTGGCTTCGACTCAGACTCGAGTTCGGTCGACTACGCCACTTTCATGGACTCCGCGCTCACGCAGTTGGAGGACAAGGATGATGTGCCCATGTACGTTTGAGCATGTCTATTGTAGTAGTCTCTAGTCTTTCGGGTCAAATGATGATGGGGTCTCTGTGCGAACAACTATTGATTGATACAGTGAAGGTTGAACAACTGAAACCACACTTGGAAGGATATAGTCAGACGCAGCAGAGCGATATCAAGCGAAGTGTCACTGATCAAGTTCGTCCAAAGCTGCCAGGAGGTCCTTGAGGGAGGGGAACGTGGAAGCCTTGCCTCCGTCATCGCGCGCCTTACTCTCAATGTATGCAAGCTCGTCCTCCACAACCTTCGCAGCATGAAGAGCGGCCACAGGCTCCGGGCTTCTGCTCTCGTTTCCATCGCTTCTATCTCCTGCCCTCTGATCATGAAGGGTCGACGTGCCATCGACGGTGACAGTCGTCGTCGTCGTCGTCTCAATAGGGCCGTCGTTGGACAAGCGGGTCGTAACGACTATTCCGTCCTCGCCTTTCGGCTTGCTCGTGGTTGTTGAGGAGACGTGCCACCGTGGCGGTGAACGTGGCGTATTCGTCCCCTCGACGAAGGTCGTTTCTGACTCGAGTTTTGTACTCGCCGCCTTCTTCTTCCGCTGTGGCTCGAGGATGGCACTGCCTTTTGGTAGAGCAACGGGATCTTCGGATGACATGAGATGCAGTCGTTGCGGATAGCGAGGGCTGCTGCTGTGGGTGGCACAAAAAGTGGGATGCGTGAGCTGAAGCTGTCTAGTCATGTAGGCGGCCCTTTATATATCATGCGCGTTCAGGACAATAGAGGAGGTTGCTGTGTGGCATATTACGACTCGGAGGTTAGAGTTCGCAGCGCCGAACCGGAGTTCGTCGCCGTGCGCGACCGGCTCAGATTGAAGTAGTCATGGTGGGTCGTGTGAAGAGCTTGGGATTGCATACACGAAAACATCATCGTCAACGTGTACATATATTCGACGACCACGACTCGGCGTTACACAATCGGTCGTGGTCCACTCGTGAGATCTGAATCATGCGTTGACTGGTTTCCCCGGGCATTGACTGAAGTCGGTCGGGTCGCAGACGGGTAAGCGCTGAGCAGCCGGTGCGGCTGTCACGCCGAGGACGAGGGCGAGCATGATGGCGAGGGAGGTGAAATGCATCGTTGTGACTTGTGGAGCGATAGCGTCCGCTTACAGCTGTGGGGCCCCTTTATATATGTCCGGCATGGAATGTTTGTGAATCTCATTGCGGCCTAGTGAACTGTTCTACTGTACCGTGGCCGAGCGGGGAGCGCTGGCAGTTTCCCGACAGCAGCCCTGTAGGCACTGTGCCTTTCGACGTCCTGCCGTACACCCGTCAGACATTGTGACATGACTTGACGTGATACTGCTTTGTGGATTGCTAAAGCTTCTGTTCCATAAAAAGGTCCCCACCCAATGTCCGTCTCCTCGTCATGCACATGTCGCGGCCAAACTCGACACTGTAAGCGCTTGCCCACCCTCAAGCTCCCCTTTTTCAGCACATCCCAGAAAGGTCCTCCTGCAGGCTACCTAAGCGAGAGCCACCAGCGCTGTTGTTCTTCCGGCGTTGACCGATTCCGCGGTCGGTCGTGGCATCCGCGCGTTCGGAGCGCGCATCGGGCGGCTGACTCCTTGACCCCGAACGATGTTCACAGCTCTGCGCTCGTCGGCGCGAATAGCGTACGACACGGCCGTCCTGGCGCGCTCGTTCAGCTCGACCTTAAGACGCGGCGAATACCATTTCGACACGCACCATTTCGTCCAGCGACTCGAGCGCGAAGGGCTGTCGCGCGAGCAGGCTGAGGGAATTATGTCCGCGCTCGCATCTGTGATAGAAGAGGCAGCGCGGAATATGACGGCCAATATGGTCACAAAGGCCGAGAACGAGAAGGTGCGCGACGCTTTGGGGGACTTGGATCGTGGAACTGACGCGCCGGGTATAGCAACATTACACGCAGAAGGTCGATTTTGCCCAGCTCAAGTCCGAGCTCCAGCTGCTCGAGAAGAACGACGTCGCGTTGCTCAAAGCAGAGAACGACCGGCTGCTCACGGATGTCGAGAAGCTCAAGCAGCGCCTGCGGGAGGAAATTACGCGAACGCAGGCCGGCGTGCGCTTAGATTTGAACTTGGAAAAGGGTGCGTGCTATCTGTTAGCCCACCAGGTCTGGGACTGAGCTCTGGTAGGACGCATGCGGGAGGAGGCGAGCGCGCAGGAGGTCAAGTTGAAGGAGGCAGACACGAGAATCGAGACAGAAATCGCAGGACTGCGAACTGCTATAGAAGCTTCCAAGGTGAGCCGCCGTCTAGCTTCTGTCCCTGGCTAACACGGTACAGGCCACGACTCTGCAATATCTCGTCACTATTGGTACGCATCCCGTTCTGACTGCTGCTCGATGTCTGACGCGTGCCCAGTCTCCGGTTGTCTCGCGCTTCTTCTGGCATATCTACGTTTCAGGACATGATGCACACGGCTGTACGATTACATTATGGCGGTCAAGTAATCTGTATGTATACTTTACAATCGCGGACCGACACTCTCCTCTTCACTGGGCACTCGTCAAGGTCGATTCGTTCAACCACTCTGTCGTACATTCCCGCTCGCGCTACAGCGACGTCCAAACAGCGCGTGGATACTGCGTCATATCCCGTTCGACAGGTAATAGGACGCGTTCCGTCGCGTCTGGGCCGTACGGTGGTGCCCGCATCTCGAGACCCAACCCGCTTTCCTCGACACGCCCGTCACTGGCGCGGGCCTGCCGCTGCGCGTTTATGACCGACCCTCCGTTCTTCTCTCCCTTCAGCTTCACTGACCCGCGTGGGGGTCTCGCGGTTCTGGAACGAGACCGCCGCTGTTTCCTCTTGCGCAGCTTCTCCCGCAGACGTGGAACTTCTCCCAGCCCAGCGGCAGAGCGGACTGGTGTCGATAGACTTCATATAGGATACCGGAGATTGATGGCTTGGGATTACTCGAGTACCTGGACTTGCTCGAAGATCCCAAGATGGTGCGTCACAACGCTGGCCGTCGAACATGTGTACTTACTCTTGTCGCAGGTTGACATCATGGTCGTGTCTGCGCACTGATCGCCCGGCATAGGCTGCAGCTTGCCTGGATCCTCGGTGCCGCAAAACAAGATGCAGTACGTCGTCGGCCAGGTCAGTCGCGGTGCCTTGTAGCTTGTTCTGACGCAGGGTCTCTTGGATCGGTGATGCGGGAAACTTGAAGAACCGTCGGTGTGCGCAGAAGGCGTTCTGGTCGTCGCTTATCATGGTGCTCGACCACCAGCCGCGCTGCGTCTGCGCCCCGCGCGCTCAGTGTCCTATACATCGAGGTGGACAGAGGCCGCACACTGGCAAGAAGTACTCACAATGTCTGGCTCTTGTAGAATACGGATAATAGCGCGCCCGGGACGTACACGAATATCGACAACGTCTCCACTACGCCGTTGCTGAACCCCGAGTGTGCGGACGACAAGTTGCAACGGACGGTTCGCGCAGCTGGTGCTCTTTAATCCATGGATCGTGAGGTATCATTGCGTACAGAAAGACTTATAAAATACAGATGAGATGATTTGACGACGAGATCGAGATGATTAGCAGCTAGAAACCAGAGGGTACGAGAACGTCCCGAGCGATGAGGAACTCTGCCGAATCGGCGGCCTTTTGTCCTCTAAAGACGGGGGCGCGACCATCTATCGCACCGTCAGGATCTCATACAGGACGAAAGGATGCTTGCTGCTCACCTGTGGTCAAACTTGTGGTGACCGTCGAGAATCTTCGGGCTTTCTCCCTCATGGATATCATTCCACGGCTGAGGGTTGGAGCGCGTCCAGATAACTGCACAAGCGCGGCGTCAACGTTAGAACACGGGCGAACGCGCGAGAAGAGGAAGAGGAGAGACTGAGACTGACCATCAGGGCGCGAGATGCCGCGATACAGAAACCAAGAGCCGCCAGAGAGGGCAAAGCCAATGATGCCGACGAGGGGGAGAGCCTCGATGGCGAACCAGTGGCGCATAAAGCCCTGTGTGCGAGCGCGGAGGACTTGGAGCGACATTGTTGAGGGCGGAAAGAAGTGTGTGTGAGTGTGAGTGGAGAGTACGTGACTGGCTGGGTGATGAGCAAATAATGAGGCGTACCGTCTGGCCTTTTTGTGCATGAGCGGGAGGTCTCGGCGGTTAAGCTCGACCAGTCGGTCTCGCCGCCGCGGCCAGCCGTAGAACGGGGTCGGGGCACGATCCGCGGATTTGACTCCGTTCTCACGCCACATGCACACGTCCAGGCTTCGGGTCTCGAGCAAACGCGCTGTTCACAGCCTTCCACCGCCCGGCAGCTCACAGTCCAGACGGTCTATACGGGCGCATCGATCTCAAGTCCGTCAGAAACGCACCAGGCACCCTAACGGTTGCAAGTCCACACCATCGCCAACAACGAGTCGTAGCATCCCTGCGTGGCTGCGTGCACCTCACACTGAAGAACTCCACGAGTTTGAGATTGCAAGGGCCTATTCCACGCCCACGTAATCTCCGTTACACTATCACATAACGAGCTCTTCCGAGATGGTGCCTGTTCTGACATTGAATAGACTTCCTTCCTTCCTACGGAGACTCCGAGTCCTTCAGATAATTCCAACGAACTGCCAGAGCTGAAGTGGATTGCTGGAGTTCAACGTCTGAAGAGTGATCTAATCCGGTGTCAGAGATCATCCGCAACACGGCATGTCGAAATTGACATACCTGCTGCGTCGACGCAGACTGAGCAGTGAGCGCTCGACCATTGCTCTGGTGTGCGATGCTATCATCAAGCCACATATTAGTGCTTTTCTTTGTAATATGTATGGGAGAAGCTTACGAAAACTGGTTACGGCTGACTTCGGTCACGGCCCACGTGGTGATGAACGTATCGACGACTGCTGGGGCTCCCTGACACAATATCTAGTTAGCGATGTAGTACATCTGAGCAGTGTCAATATTACTGACGATGTCGGTGGTCTCAACGTCGAGGAAGAACGGGCCGGTGAAGTTCACGAGCGACTGAAAGGTGTACCGGTTGGGAGAGGGGTTCCCGACCTGCCACTGACAAAGGATGAAGCGTTAGAGCAATGTCCATGTGCTCTATAGAGACAGACGTACCTGCTGGTTGAGGAAGCAGGTAGGATTGACAATGAGGGGCTGATTGATCACCTGAGGATGTCTTCAGCTTCAAGGATGCGTGTCCGAGTCCCCATTCGTGACCCACAGTCGTCACTCCGGGAGTGGGAGGAGCTGAATAACTCTGATTACTAAACGGGCAGAGACGGACAAGGACGGAAGACTGACTGATATGGCCATTGAAGACATTGAAGAAATTTGCCACTCCCGTTGTGCTCGGATTGAAGATCATGTACTTCCCCGCCGGCGGTAGCTGGGCTATGGACGGGCCTCAGCTCAGTAACGGTGAAGTAGTGATAGAATTAGCTTACCAGAAACGGTCGCAGCCAGGAGGCTTATGAGGGAGAGCTTACGAGCGACCATGTCGACGGGTCCGCTGGCAGACTTGGGCTGCTGTCCTGACCCTTTAATACCAGAAATCTCCCGGAAGCTCTGCAGCGTACAGTCAGGGAGTATTTCTCAACTTCTTCTACGGCCTGGAGCGTCGAATTTGAGGTGGGTACAAGTTTAAATGATGGCCAAGTACAGACTGGCCCTATTCGGGCAGTTTAGCACAACCAGAGACACCAGAACCAAGTGACTGAACGTTAAACAACGATCGAATCTGTCATGTACATGTCAGATCGGTAGCGAAGGTATTAAAGCGGCTGTCTCGCTACATATAGGATGCCAGTGCAGTCAGGGAATTCAGAGTGCAACGCTTCAAGTTGTATACGCGTGAGACTCTGCAGACATAGGAACAGGTCGACGTCACGACCGCTCCAGAATTTTCTCCTTGGAATCATGAGACGTCCACTCACAGATCGTCAGACACGGACAGCGCAAAGGTCAAACCGCTGGTCTCGCTGTCACTCGCTGCGTCCCTTCTGAGGCCGAGTTCCGTGTACAGTACTCGGTGTGAGAATGGGAGTACCTAGAGGGGCGTTAAAATGATGGGAGAGCTGATACAACAGGAGAGAAAGCGATCAAGGGCAGCATTGCGGCCTTGTGTCTCCGCAGCGTACGCAAGCGGAGACGCGGAGCACATCAAGCTGGACGACGTCGTCGCCAGCGAAACCTGCGTTGCTGCAATAGATCTCGTCGACGGCTGGAGTAGAGACTCAGTCGTTGGATGAAGTACGCAATGTAGGTCATTGGTCGTAACCAGCAAGAAGACCACTGCCGGCACTGGTGCTGGGGCCGGCGGCAGTGGCTCAAGCCTAAGGGAAGCAGAAATCTCATCTCGGAGCCTGGAGGTAGTAGACTAGGCGCACCCGTAGCATAACGTGTATATCCTAAAATCTTTGAAGCCCAATCGCATTCCGGAAAGGAGTTTGTATCCGGAGCTCGGGATCACGCTTCGATCGGTCGGAGTCGACGCGTCGCCCCAAGCTCCGCCAACCACCTGTTGTCGCTCGACCTACTTAGACCGACGCACAATCAGCTCAGGCGCGCTCAAGTAGTACCACACGCACATACCTTTCATCCACGTAACCATGCCCTTGGCACACGACTGGCTCCGTCGGGTTGAAAATGTCCGCCGCGAGTGTGGTGCGTCCCCGCTCCAGGCAAGAATGTCCGTGGCTGACAGTATACACTAGATACAAGTAGCCTTGCCATACTAGCAGACGCTGCCCACCCAGCGAAGGGCAAGAAGAGCATGTATCTGCCGGTCGCGACGGGCCAGGGCGCGCACCCGCGCATTGTGGCCGGTCGCAATCCCACTGGTAACAAGACGAGCACTCCAGTTGTCCTCATCGACAAGAGCAACGTGAATACCTGCCGAAAGGAATACAAGCTGCTCGCGGACGACGCGGTCGCGGACGTTCAGCAGACAGAGCCTGCAGACGGGACCGCGACTGCCAAGATTCCTCCAGCGCCTAACAGTCTGGCCCAGGCTCAAGTGCTGGGCAAGCGTCGCCGCGATGATAAAGATGTCGACGGAACCGAGGAGGCCTGGGAGGACCAGAGTACTCAGCCGGCGCCACATGGGCAGGATACAGCGAACGCCGGCTCGTCGCAGGTCGCCACTGGTGCCCTTCCCAAGATCTTTATCAGGATCCCGCCCCGTGCCGTCCCAGTGTCCCGACGTGCTCGCCCACCGCCGGCACGACAGTCGTTGCAGCGTTCGTGCAAGAAGCGCCGGGTCGATTGACATGTAGGTGTACGTATGACGCGGTCGGCAGGCTGACTGCAGGGGTTGTGCTCTTGTGGATATGTGATCATGATACTTAGTTCCTCGGATCTCATATGCGACTAGGACTCGAACGGTGGACCTGGACTGTATCTTTCTTTGACTGTGCATATCTTCATTTCTTACTGTACAGACTGGTTTGCTTGGGAAACACGACGTACAAGGTGCTGAGAAAGATTCGGACCGTGAAGGGAATGTTTTGACACCGGCAGGTCGACGCCTATGCGACCGCGGGGTTCACAGCGACGAACGAGCCATCGATCGTGAGCGTCTGCCCGTTCATGTACGCGCCAGCCGGTGACGCCAAATACAGTGCGGTAGCGGCCATCTCTGCGTCTCTGAAACGTTTCGTCAGCTTGAGTTACATAACTGAGGTGAATCCCTACGATCCATCCCGACCAGCGGGTAAGGGACGAAGAGAGCCGCTAATCTTGGTGGATTCTTCCGGGGTGAAGCGTCCGCCCTCGCGATTCGTCATTTCAGATGCGTACACGCCTAGATGCTCATGGTCAGGACGAAGTCCACGAGTAAGAAGAGTTCACTGACCAGGTGCAATGTCGTTCACGCGAACGCGTACGCTCTTGAGCGCGAATTCAGTTGCCATCATCTTTCCGAGATGAATAAGAGCAGCCTTGCTAGTGTTGTACGCAAACTGAAGAAAGGATAAGAGCCATAGTTCCATATGCGACGCTTAGGGGCACCCGTACGTGATTCTGAGATAGCTTCATGAGCCCGGAGATGGAGCTGATGTTTATGACGACGCTCGAGTATCCAGAGCTAACGCCGTCGTCCGAGCCCTTGTCGAGAAGAGCGAGAAAAGCAGTGGTCACGAAGAAGGCGGAGGAGACGTTCACAGTGAATAGCTGAGCCCATTGCTCGAAAGTTTCGTTCTCGAACAAGGCCGGCCCGAGTTTAGAAGGCTCCGAGGAAGGCTCGCTGAAGAAGTGTGACACCGGGCCGGTCTGTCCTGCACTTGTGACATGGGGACATTGGTCAGTAGATCGATCGCTGGATATCGAGCAACGCGCACTTGTTGACGAGGATGTGCAGGCGACCTTCCCGGGCTTCAATTTCGTTGACGGCGTTTGTGATACTTGCTTTATCCGTGACGTCCAGTACGAGCCTGCACACGGTAGTGTAAGTCCAAGTTGTAACCGCCGCAAAAGGAACCCCTACGCACGGAATGAGCTCGCCGGTGCCCTTCGCCAGGTCACTGATGGCCTTTTCAAGCACATCCTTGCGTCTTCCAGCAATATAGACTCGTGCGCCGTTGATAGCGAGTCCTTGTGCGATCATGAGCCCACTGTTGTGCACGTCGGCGTGTCAGAGTTCGCGTTCGACAGCGTTGGTGCAAGTCGTACATGCCCGTGCCGCCACCAGTAACGAGCGCGACGCGCCCAGTTACATTATACAGGTTTTCAGCTCGCAAGTGGCCATAGTTGCCGGCGGCGACGGGGTCCATACTGGTGATGATAGTGATGGTCAGAGGATCGCCGGGTCTTCGCGCCGGTCCCGCGTATTGCTTCGGGATCTCTGTTACGACGATTACCCAATATATTTTTTTCCTACAAATCGTATGGAAAGGAGTAGACTATTATACATTGAAGAAAATAGGACCATTGCCAGAATCATATGTCAATGTTCTCTCGAACACGTAGTACAGTAACTAGTTCCTTGTGGGAGACCATGACGACCGTGTTGTTCGACCACCGAATGGTCTGAGGGGTGTTCGGCCTACACTCGTGCGGTATCCAACAAACTCTCCTCTTCTTGGGACAAGTTTGAGACTGGTAGTACAACCAGCCGTTCCCTGCGGCATCCGCATCAAAACCGAAAGTCGTGGGAAGGAAGTTATCCAAGCGCTGTAGATTGAGCTGTGTACGGCCTTGATGGCACGTGGAGCGCACAACCCTCAGGGCAGACGCCTGATTGTGCAAGTTCCCCCAACAAATCGTCTCGCTGTCCACGAACTCCGTCCAGGAAGAGTCGTGCAAATGCGAAGATGCGAAGTGTACAGAGCGCGCGAGATCCGCGTTCTGACAGATCTCCCGCACGCGTAGAGATACACTATGATCATACTTAGATCGACCAAGAGTCGCCACGAGCGTTGAGTCCGGAGATATGACGACTCGAAGGTCCGTCTTCGTTTCCGAATACGCAGATATAGGCACCCCCCACTGGCACGCGGTTCCGACTACAGCTACGTGTCCTAGTCCTCCCGCAGCCCCGGCGACAGCCATTAATCTGCCATCCTCCGAGATGTCTACAGATCTGTCTGCTGTACTGCAGGATGATGACAGTATGAGCGGACCATAACGCCGGCGCCAGGAGTTTGTCTTCTCTATGCGAGTAAAACACGCTATGTTTTCGCCACACGAGCAAGTGATGAAGGACCCATTACTGGATATCCGCGTTTCCCAGCGGACAGGAGCGATGTCATTCTCGTGGTCTCCCTTCAAATTAAGCGTGGTGAGGGGGATCATCCCTTTTGCGTCCCAGACGCGGATATCCTGACTGGTAGTGAGAGCGAAGAGACTGCCGTCCCTCGAAAATGATACCCAGTGCACCGGTTCGGCTGTCTCAAATGTCGACGAGATGTCCCGTATATCGACTCATCGAGAGCTTGGATGCCTGATGGGGCAGTGATAACAAGACGACTGCCCTGAGACCAGCGAGGGGGGAGGAAAGCCAATCCCGTTATGGAGTTATGGAACCGGGTATCAGAGTAGACGCTGATACACTCCAACGACGAGGTGTTCCATAGACGGACTACGTCGTCGCATGAGGCAGAAGCAAGGATGCTACGATCGCGTGAGAACGCAAGAGCAGTCACCGCGTCGCCATGTCCCCGAAACGTACCCACATGTCGGCGGGTGAGGGCACACCATAAGATGACGTCATGGTTCGCAGAGCTCATAGCAAGCCAGACGGCTTCCTGAGTAGGAGGCGCGAAGGAAAGGGCCACGGGAGAACTTCCTTCGGGCTGCAATACCAAAAGCGGCTCTTCAAGACTCTCGCTCCACACCTGGATAGACGACGTGACCACAGCAAAATATGTCCCACAAGGCGAGAGCAGACAAGCGGGGTGTCGGTCGTTGGAAAAGTGGTCGATGCTGTCGTGATGCGTCAGCTTGAAGGCGAGCACAGAGTCGTCCAGCGTGAGCGTGAGAAGGCGAATGGTCCCGCAGACTCCCAGGCTGAGCACTCTCAGACGCATTCCGCAGGGTGAGAAGTTCAAAGACACGGGACAGCCGGGAATTGAGTGCACTCGGAGACGGCGTTGCGACTCATCCCAGACGTGGAGGTCTTGTCTCCCCTGAAAGCCTACGGCGACGAAGCGTCCTGTCGGCGCGATCGATGTGCAGGACACAGCACAACCTGCGTCGGCGCGGGATCGCAGGTATACATGGTGCCCTGACTGAGCGTCCAGGATGCGAAGTGTCATGTGTGTCCCGTCTACACCGGTCCCCGACTCGACGGAGGCGATTCGTGTCCCATCATCCGAGGTGGCGGTAACAACGTTCTGTGTGGCGTGATCGGACAAAGCAACGTGGAACGATATGGGACTCCAGAGCGGCGGGGCTTCAGACATGCGCTGCACAGGTTTGAGCGCATCGCTAACCGTCGCCAACAGTCTGTCAAGCAGTGAGCAAGCAGGCATGAACAGAGCGCCTGTGACATAGACCTGGAGAGGTGCAGAGGCAATGGGCTCGTGAAACACATGTAGCAGACGATTTGTATCGTGCAAGAGTGCTGAAAGGTGAGAAAGATCCTACGTAAAACACATTACTCAATAATGAAGTAAAACGAAGTTATCCACTGACCTGGCACCAAAGGGCCGCCGCGCCCAGTCCGTCTCGCGCCACGTAGACATAGTCCAACAAACGAGTTCAATCCAATGAGCCATATGGTCCTGAGCAAACAGGTCTAAGATCTCCAAGAAGTCCCTCGCGAGGCCATACAGGGGAAGTTCAGAAATGGCTGGCGACTGAGCGAGGTGAATGTACCACGATCTAGACGCGTAGCTCAGCTCGCTCGGGATGGAGCGATGAATGCGGGAGTGGAGATCTCGGATGTCCGACTTCAACATGCCAGGATCACCGATGTCGCAGATATCCTCGCGTAAGCCAGCATTCATGACTCTGATGCACCCCAAGGCCAGACGCCCGTGGTGGGCGGCCAACGACCACCTCGCAGACTGATTGACTCGGAAAAGATCGTCGGTGCATCGCTTCGGGTCGAGCAGGAATTCCGAAACTGAAACATGGTAGAGCCGGATCGTCTGGGTTTCATCAACCAGAAGAATCGAGTAAAGGCCCTTCAGGACTTCGGAAATCTGGTCGACATCGAGATCCAAGAGATGGGCCAGGGCCGAGAGAGTGACCTGATCCTGAAGAATGGCCAACGCAGTCACAACTGAGCGAAAGACCCCTGCCGCGGCCACAATGTCATGCTCCAGCTCGTCGGGAGATAACGCTCGTCGCAAGATCTGGGTATACATGTTATCGAGGAGACCATATTTCGGCACGGGAGCGTGCAGTTCAGCGGAGGATCCTATCAGCTTGAGCAAGCTGGCAACGCGGATTCTCGGCGGAAAGAACCGGTTGGTCTGGACAAAGCGCACAATGGTAGCAGCGTAGATGAACAGGCCATTGGCCCGCTCTGTGAGAGATCGGATCTCCCGAGAGCCCACCCCGTGCTGCTTCAACTGGAGCAAGTGGTGCGCCAGGTACGCCTCGATGTCGCGATCAACAATAGCCTTGTCGATATCGTGGAGGCGGAGGGACCTTTCATCGCGGCACTGAGCGAACATGTCGTGGATACTGCTTTCGTTACGGCTCGTGAACACAAGCCGGACCTGCGCTGCCGCTCGCCTGATTACGCCGAGCAAAGAAGGAAGCAGATCTCCACCCTCGCGACCGTCTACCTTATCGCACTCGTCAAATGCGTCGATGACAAGTACAATCCGCGACGTAAGATCGCTGCAGAGAGCGAGGGGACCTTCGATCAACGTAGCCACCTGCTCCTGGACGCGCTTAGAAAGCAGATCCGGTTCAGATAGGGCCTTGTGCAGGAGGAGGCGGTATTCGGGAATCTCTCGTGCCAGACGGCACGCGATCGTATGCAGAATGCGCAGAGGGTCGCGACGTTCAGCAACATGGCGACAGATGAAGAACGTGACCAAGTGGCATTTGGGAGAATTGGCGAAGAAAGCCAGGTCGGCAGGGCAGCGCGCTCGCTGAAGTCTCTCGCACAGGCTTTTCGCAATCGCGGACTTGCCTGTGCCGGCAAGGCCTGAAATCCAGAATACGCGTTCTCCGCCGGAGTCGAAAGCCCAAGATGATGCTTCCTGAAGTAGAGAGGTACGAGTCCCTTCGAAACATCCTGAAGGGGAGGTATGCGAATCGAATGCCGCTTCGTGAACAGGTTTTAGGACGTCTTCCAAGTAACCTGATGCCCGTCAATACATTGAAAGAGTATGTAGAATATTACGTACGCATTTCATGAGCGGCTACGGCTCTAATCTTGTCGACGTTATCATTGAGAAGAGAACCAACCTGCGTCTGTGAGTGAACGAACATAAGCACGAGTAGCGGCTAGGTTGACCTGAAAACGTTGCACAGCGTCATCGACCCGTCTCTCGAGGCGCCGAAGCTGCTCGGCGTCTGTGTTTCGGGCCGCGACGTGTTTGACAAAGTGCTTTGCTTTATGCACAACGCTCCGCGATGCCGGTGACGAGGGTTGCAATTTCGCAAGGCATTGTCGAGTTTCTTCGAGGATTCTACGGTATGTCTAAGTCACACTTTCTCATCTAAACAAGAGGGTAAACGTACACCTGGAGGCCTTTGATGTGTGGCAGAAGCTCGACCGCTTGCGAAGCTGTCAGGCTTTGAAAGTGCAGCGCAATCGTGTAGGATAAGTGCCCCTCGCGTTCGACTAGATCTCGAGCCCTTGTACTGTTGATTTTCAGTTGCTTCCAATATTGTTAGCCCCAAAGCACTAGGGAGATGCGCTAGTTTGTGGCCCACCTCGACATGGTCGTAAAGCGCCAACACGACATCGATGACGGCCGTGAGTGCCGGGCCAGCGACAGGGATAGCCTGAACAGAGGGCGCGAAGACTCGAAGGACCGCGAAGGTCGACTCCAAGGGCATGGCAAGAGCGTGACGGCCGCAAGGCGATAGTAGCCTTCCGTCCCTTTCATTTCTCGCCCTTCGCAGGCCCGGAAAAGGAAGGGCGATGCATGTCCGTGGCAGAAGAGTCCCGCGAGCACCCTAATTCCGGATAACAGTGTTACCGCTGGCTCGTGACCTGCGTCAGCTGCAGAACTTCAACCGTGTTTGGACATGGCGGGAGGCAAGCGCGGAACTGCGGGCGTTCGGGTCCGTTCCGAATTGAGCCGCGAGCTTGAGAATTTGTAAGATTAAGGATACCGATGGTTTCAAGTCTGGTTTTAGTTGATCAGTTTTCGCTGTCTCTGTCGATAGTTGTTCGCGGAGAGACCCCATCATCATTTGACCCGAAAGACTAGAGACTACTACAGGAGACATGCTCAAACGTACATGGGCATGTCGTCCTTGTCCTCGAACTGCGTGAGCGCCGAATCCATGAAAGTGGTGTAGTCGAACGAGCTCGAGTCTGAGTCGACGCCAGAGTAACCGGTAGGAGAGGCCGACTGTATGTACGTCGCGGTACGAGCGGCAGTGAGACCAAGAGAGGCGAGGCCGGCAGAGGAGAGGACGTCGCGCCTCGCGAGAGCTTCGTCGGACTCGGTGTTGTCGTCACCGGGCATAGAGATGGCGGCGACGGAGTCGGTCATGAGCTGGTCGGCACTGAGCGCGCCGTAGCTGCTGCCCTCGCGCGAGTAGCCAGTTGGAGATGCGGACTCGGAGGACGTGTCGGCGCGGGTCGCGGTGACATGCATCGAGGCGAGCTGGGAGGAGACAAACGCAAGGCCGCGACGGGACGCGGATCCGGTAGCGGATGCGGACGCGGACGCGGTGACAGACACGGAGAGGGTCGCCGCGCCATGGCCAGACTCGGTAGACGAAGGCGCGTCATCTTCGCAGTCGCAGTGCTCGATGGCGTCGAGGATGTCGAGCGCATTCTCGTGGTCACCCTCGATGCCTGCGTTGTTCTTGTTGTTGTTGGGAAGCGCAGCCTTGACCTTCGCGAGGGCCCCGTTGAAGGTGCCAGGAGTCGCGGCCGAGTCGTCACCGTCGTTCACGAGCTTGGCTTTGACTTTCGCGAGAACGTCGTCGACGGCGTGGGTGGGCGTAGGCGTGCTGCTGCTGCCGGAGCTGGTCGACGTGATCTTGCCGAGCGCGAGCTTGAGGAGAGGGTTGAAGCGGCTGTCGTCGGTGCCAGTCATCGCAGAACGACAGAGGTCTGCGGGCGCGAAGTACTGGGGACTGTCGCAGGCGGCGTCCGTCTGGCCAGAGGCCTTGAGTTTGTCGCACGTGGAGCGGAGAGCGGTGGCCTGGACGAAGAGTGTCTGAGGGGAAAAAGGAGTCAGGAGTCAGGGGTAAGCTCGACGAGCACGCACCGAGACGGGGTCATCAGATGCGGTCATGGGGGTCTGCGAGCGCGTAAGCGAGAAGTCAAGCGAGGTCGAGAGGTAGACGCACAGGGAGCGCGAGAGCGCGGGAGACGAGAGCGAGAGCGAGGACGGAGCGCATGCCGAGCATATTGTATGGAGAGGATGGTAGAGACAAATGAAGGTGGGTGCTGCGACGAGGGCGGGCGCGGAGGACGAGGGAAGATGAGAGTAGGACGTCAAGAGACGATGGCGGACTTCAGACGACCACTTCCGCTTTTTATCCTCTGTTGCCGCAATTTATTATGTCAGCACGCTATCTCCCGAGGAGTTCAAGGCTTGACGGCCGCCCCTACCCTGTCTAGTGTGCAAGAGCCCGCAACCGCGTCTCGCACTCCTTTACCAAGAGTTGCTCGCTGGCAAGTCGCGATACGTGCAGCGCAGCCTTCCAGGTGTTGCGGCTCTGAGGAGACTGCACCGCGTCGTTGAGCTGCGCCAGTCCAACAAGGCATCTCGCCTGGTCGTTTTTCATCCCGCACCTGCGCGACCAATCTAGACCCCATTCATAGACACCGCGCGCAGTCTCCAAATCTCCACTTAGATGGAGCACCCGTCCGAGCCGCGGGATGCAAGGCATTAGGTAGAGAAAGTTGCCAATCCGGCCCAGCATCGTTAGCGCAACGATGTAGGCGGTCATCGCGTCGTCTACGCGTGGATCTGGCCATGCGAGAGCTATGTCGCCTAGATTGGTATAACTGGCGGCTTCCACTCGCTGGGCGCCGCGCTCCCGAGCAAGGCGTATGGAGGCCAGACCCAGTGCCGTGGCATCGTCCAAGTTGCCCTCATGCAACGCCACGCTCGACGCCGCACTGCATCCGAGCAGCTTATGCAGCGAGCTTTGCGACCTGACCTGCGCGTCGTCCAGGACCTTCCGCGCCTCTGCAAAGTCGCCTCGAATCAACAAGAGATGCACGAGGTTGGTCTCGATAATATAGGTTCTATCGCTCTCGCCGCGTCTGCGACACAGCTCAATCGAGGTCTGGTGCATCCGAATGGCATCGTCCACGTCACCCATGGCAGCAGCCACGCTAGCGCGACAAGACGTCGCGAGAGAGATATAAGTCGTATCGTCCAAGAATCGCGCTATCTCGAGACACCGATCCGCCACTTGAGCAGCCTTCAGAAGACGGCCCTGTCGAACATAGATATCTGCGTCCGTCACGCTCGCTCGTGATTCGGCGCGCATAAGACCCGAAGCTTTAGCTATCCGTACCGCTTCTCGTACCGCTGACTGCGCTTCCGCATACTGGTCGAGAAGTAGATGCGCCGTCGCCATACGTTCCAGACTCCAGGAGTAGTTATGCTGTACGTGGTCGGAGGGGATCTGGCTATAGAGTGCGACCGCTTTTTTCGCCAGCTCGAGTCGACGAGGTGCAACGTGACAGGCGATGCTCAATCGAAGATATCCTTCCGCCTCGTAGTCCTTCTCTCCAGATGCCCGAGCTAGGTCAATGATCTCGTTGCACAGCTGCTCCTGCTCTGCAAGAATCGGCGAGCGCACGACTCGGCGAACGAGGACCTGCAACTGCTGCCGAGGAGTAGCCGCGATAGTGCTGGCAGTTGCCAATAGTGAGCTCGTGCGCAGTCCCGCATAGACAAGAAACTCGTCACTCCGACAAATCACGTTGATCAACCACTCCGTGTCGGGAGCATACTGAGCGATATACGCGCATAACGACTCGACATTCGCAATCTCCGGTGTGATCTGAACAAGCAGATGCCTCGTATCATGCTTCCCAAGGCCAGCACATAGCTCCGCCGTCGTTGTACAGAGCTGCTCGAGTGGCCGAATTAGATGGAACGGGGGCGGATGATGTCTCAGCATGTACGTGCGGATAGGAGCAAGGACGCGTATGCGCCCGTCGCTGACGTACGCAAGAGCAGCGCGCTTCAGCACCGATGCCGTTCTCCCGTACTGCGGAAAGTCTGGATGCTGGAACACTTCCGGAAGTCCTCCCGCGAGGACCGAGAGGAGACTCAGCAGCTTCTGAGCGTCTGGCGATTCTCTCACGCGGGGAGAGATCAGCGAGAGCTTTATCGACATGTCGAGTCTGGAGAATCCTATCGAAGTCGCTGGGTTGGATAGTGCCGTGCGCTCCTGTCGCCAGAGTGCAACGAGCTCCGGAAGTGGAACTGTTTGTGCCATCTGCGCGGCGAGATTGATGGCGAGAGGGATACCGTCCAGAGAATCTAGGAGCTCTTGCATCTCAGACGATGCTGGGGAAGTGTCCAAAATAGAAAGGAAGAGCTGCTGCGATGCAGCCGAGTCCAGTGGCAGAAGTGGTTTGAATAGAGGTGTCGTCCAGGCGAGGCCCTGTGGACGTTCCGACCCGCGCATCGTCACGAGAAGCGTAAGGGTCGGAAGCGCAGCCAGGACGGAAAGGAAGTCTTCAGCGTCTGAACGACCTCTAGAATCCTCCCAAGTCGACTCGAAGTTATCAAGCACAATCAAAACCTTTGAGCGGGCGAGTGCAGAGAGTAAACGCCCTCGCAAACGGTCCCCGAACAAGCCAATATAAGAGGCCATGAGCGAAATAAGACCGCTCACAGAGTCCGCGCTATCACAGGGCACGAAGAAGCGTTGGTCTCCAAACGAGGCGATAACGCGCTCGTCGTGAAGAACACCCAGGACAAGAGCAGATTTCCCGATGCCGCCACTTCCAAGGACGGCGATGCGTGATGGGCCTGAGTCGGGTGTAGGTGCAACGCAAGAATCGACTAGCTCGTTTAGTTCATCCATCCGCCCAAAGAGCGCCGTCGGTCCCGGTGGCAAGGGTCTAAGAAGGATGTCAGTGCTGTCGCAGGGGCCCGGGTGGGGAGATTGCGGCCACACCGTGGGGAATTCGTCGGTTTAGAGCCTGACTGTGGATGTCCCTGCTGGAGGACAGGGTCCGCTTGAGCATCGATCTCGGCGATGACTGCTTCCATGTTGGCCTGCCTGGCCTCAGTGTACTCTTCCAACCGCCTCTGGATCGAAATACTCCATTGCATCTGCATACGAAGGCAGTCAGACATCGCCGTGCGGGATTGGACTACATACTTGGAACACGGCCAAAGCATTCTTCAGCGAGTCCTGCAAATCGCGAACGGAATGGCCTTTCGGATTGAGCACCCGTTCCACGACGCTTCGCTTCTGCCGCAATTCGACAAAGTGCATAACGTTTTTTAACGACCTACACCAAAAGTTCGTCAGCGTTAGAAGTGAAATCACTGCGCGCGAGCTCACTTTTCCAATTCTTCCAGACCGTCAATGTGCATCGAGGACACGAGCTCTAGCCTCGCGAAGGTTTGCCGGATAGTCATGACGCAATCTACTACCATTCTAGCCAGCTGCGCACAGGCCTGTTGGTCCCATCTAGCTTTCTGAAAAGCGTCGTCAGTCGCGGTAGAAGAAACCAAATCCATGACTGACGTCTACTGCATCGAGAATCGTTGCGATAGGGCCGGTCACGCCCCGCAAAGCAGGCACGCCGCTGAGCTCGCCACAAATCGCCAGAGCTTGTGCGCGCAGCGAAGTCGACTCGGGCATGATCCTGGAGATCAAGGAGCAGTAAACAAAGCGCAGCAATCCTGCGCCTTTTTGGGTCTGAACGCCGAGATTACCAAATTGGCGCTGGTCGCGAGGGTATGAAGAGGCGACCAACACGCAAATACTCTGCCCAAAGCAAGCCCACAGACGGCAAAGAAACGTCGAGGGCGTCTACGCACGGTCAGGAATATGAGCGGCCAGATATTAGGCTTGTCAGAATATAAAACACAGAACCCGCGTCGTTCCAAGTCCGACAACGCCTTCTTGACCTTGACCTCGTACACTGCCTACTCTGTAGGCAGAAATAGCTCTCAGCTTACATCAGTACCGACCACTAATCGTATATGTATCAGAGCGATGAGCTTCGTCCTCAACCGTCGCCATATCAAGAGCTTACTTTCGTCAGCTGGTCGTAGCCACCGCTTTACTCTCGCTCGAGCACTCTCAAATACGACACCAGTCTCCAACACGTTGTACCCGCATCTTTACCGTGTTGGGAGTGCGACTTCGCCCGGTTTCGATGCAGTAAGAAACATGGATATCCCAGTCGTCGGCGGCGTGGTCATACCTGCTGGGTGGTTGTAGCACCTGTTGGTCCACTGAACTATTTACCCCATTCAATAGAGAACGGAGGTGTTTCGACGTTCGCCACGACGGTCCCGAGTTGGGACGCATCCAGGACGTGGCGAATGGCAAGCTCGGCGCTCGGCAGTGGCCTCCGCGCGGTCAACGACCACGGCTCACATTGGCTCATACAACCAGAAGAACCGATGTCGCTGCAGGCGTTCGTCGGGAAGCTTCAGGAGCTCAATTCGCAGGCGGTCAAAGACACTGGCCCATCCGAATCATTCGAAGACCTTCAGCCTGACTTCGCTCTCGAGTCTGACCTCGACAAGGGCGGCCGATTCATCTACCATGCTCTCGCCATTGTATTCCACCAGCGCCTGGCGGTCAAAGACTGGAACGACAACGACTACGCCTACATTGCCGTACTCGCACGCGAGCTGAAGCGCGGCGACCTCGCGCTGTCGAGTCTGATTTGGGATGCGGACAGCGGCCAACACTGGACGAAGGAGATGGCGATGGCTGCGCAAGCTGTCCAAGTTTATATCGAGTACGAATTTGCTCGGGCCGCGGGCAACGAGGACGACGAAATGGATGCGTGTAACGATAACTCGATGCTGCGTTCTATCCTCGGGCTTCGGGGCCCTCGTTCTATTCTCGCAGCTATCTCTTCGCGCAGCTGAGGATTGTATCACTTGCTACGCATTGTCACTTCGAACGACAGCTGTCAGCGTGCGAAGCCGCAATGAAAAGCAGACAAGCCGACACTCCGAGTCTCGTCCCTCAGCACCACCTCAAGCACATATCTCTGACGAAAACCAGCCTGAAGACGAGAAGACGGACAGTGCGTATAATCTACTTGGACATCTACTCGGTCTACGCGCGTTAGCTACGCCCAAACGGAAGGTCTTCACCATGGCCGCGTACTAGCATCAACCTCAGAGCTTTGCCCGCGTCTCCTGCTGCTTTACTTGCGCCACGAAAGCCTCCTTCACGTGCCGGCGTTGGATCTTTCCCGTTGCAGTCTTCGGGAT
This sequence comes from Exidia glandulosa HHB12029, assembly GCA_001632375.1. NCBI lineage: Eukaryota > Fungi > Basidiomycota > Agaricomycetes > Auriculariales > Exidiaceae > Exidia > Exidia glandulosa. Next base: position 2,636 of record KV426167.1, on the reverse strand, counting down.
AGCCGGAGTGAAGATGATCCTGCAAGAGCTCAATGACGCTGAATGAAGTTAAACCGGAAACCGCACCGCTGAGGGATCTTGAACTTCGCCAACTTGCTCTCGAGGGCCTTCTTCAATCTCGCCTCCTCCTTGGGACCGGCCTTGCTCTGATCCTTCAACACTACACCCGCCCAGACAATCTGAACATGCCATCATAAGCACACAGATGAGTTACTCGAGGAATAGGGTACTCACCTCGCCGTACTTGGCGTCCTCGACGCCGAAGCAGACAGCCTCGGCGACACCGTCGCACGACAGAATGGCCGAGTCGATCTCTACAGGCGACAGCTTCTCCCCAGCACGATTGATCAGCTCCTTCAAGCGCCCGGTAAGCTGCAAATTGCCCGACTCGTGTATCCGTCCTTGGTCGCCGGTCCTAACAACTGGCGTGAGGGCCGGCGGAAGTGATAGAAATGTAAGACACATACCTGAACCATCTTCCTTCCCAGAAACTCTCGCGGTTGGCTTTCTCGTTCTCCCAATATCCCTTGGTAACGTTCTCTCCGCGGACGCAGACTTCGCCAACTTGCCCTTTGGGGACCTCCTTGCCTTTATCGTCGCGAATGGTGATTTCTACACCAATACCAACTCCCACTGTCCCAGGGTGTCGATTTGAAACGACGTTCGAAGTCATTTGATGGGCAGCCTGTTTCGTTTGAGTTTGCGTAACGCGCGAAATGCACAGGACGAACCTCGGTCATCGCATATGCTTCGAGGACGGGCGCCCTCAATGTCGCCTCCAAGCGTTCGAACGTACTTGGCGCCAGCGAAGACGAGCACGAGCGGATGAAGCGTATTGTGGGCAAGGGGTTCGGAAGCGGCGTGTTGAGTAGAATCGAGTGAATCGTCGGCACTGCATGCCCATCAGCGTCCGTCTCAACGAGCTATAGATACGCACCGGCAGTGTACCAATTGCACCCATATTGTGCGAAGTCACTCCAAAACCTTCCCGCAGAGAACTTTTCTGGTACGACAACGGTCCCTCCGCTCCTGAAGGGAGCGAGCAGACCCGCGAGTAGACCGTGAACGTGGAAGAGCGGCATAACGAGATACGTGACGTCCTTGGGCGTGAGCTCGTACGTGCGGACGATATTTCCCGTTGTCGTGACGAGGTTATGGTGCGTGAGGGGCACGCTTTTGGGTCTGCCTGTAGTCCCGCTCGTGTGCAAGACGAGCGCGACGTCATCTGGCTTGGGATCGCCGCCGTCGCTCTGCTTCGCCGCGGACGCGCTCTTCTTGCCTGCAAGAATAGTTTCGACGCGTACTGCGTCGTTCTCGAGCCAGAAATGGGCGACGCGGACGCCTTCGAGCTCGGCTGCTTTGACTGCTGGATGCGACTTGGTCGCTGAGCGTGGCAGAAGCAGGACAACGGGTTTGGTGTCGCTGAGGTAGAACTCGTATTCCTTGGCCGTGTATGCCGAGTTCAGTGGTGCTGCGATCGCTCTGTCGTCCGTCAGCGTGTGCCCATCGTAATCTGGACACGCACCTCGCTGCACCAGTGCCTAGGAAGCTCAGGACGAACTCGACGCCTGGTCATCAAGAAATTTCAGTGGAGCACTATACGCACTTATAAACACGCACCGTTCAAGTAGCTCGCGGCCACGACATCGCCAGTCTTGACGCCGAGCTCATTCCTGAGCACGTCGCGGAAAGACAGCACGAGCGACCGCAGGGCCTTGTACGAATACTTCTTGCCAGTCTCAGCGGTCACTAGCGCGATGCGCGCGTCGTCTCCAGCGCCGTCCAGCAGCGTGAGTAGCGTCGTCATGTTTGAGTCGTCGTCGTCGGTGTCAAGTTACGAAAGCCGATGAGATGCCGAATGTGGCACAGCTTGATCGCCGACGGACGGCCGTCATTAGAAGCACCCGTGCAAAAATAGGCGACCTGCCCTGACCCTCAATAAAAAGGGCCGACGGAAACTCGTACAGGACCATGACACGCAGGTGAGCACGAAAATCGTCGCGAATCCCCTGTCACTTGTCAGATACTTCGGATGCATTCAGAAGTCCACTCCTGTCCGCCAACTTGGCATGCCAAGCGGGCGGATGCGATGGAGCATTGGTCGATGAGCTAGAATGCAAGACAAAGCTGACCATGTATTCAGATATGGTAAGTGTGAGTGGAAGAGCACTGTAGAAGTCTTTCGGCCTCGCGCTCAAGGGTTCTGGGCTACTCCTTTGCAGACTTGTTGACATAGGAAGGTAATCGTTCCTGGTCTCCTGGGCAGAGCGAAGATCAAGGAAATCCAGTGACTGCGATTTTAACATGATATTGTACTAGCTCACAAGCTGAGGGATTAGGTCTTTAACCCGCGACCATCTGTCTACTGAGTTTTTCATACCGAAAGACTGGAGGGTGTGCAAAAGTTCAGCAGCGCAATCACAGCTAGGAAACTGTACTTACCGAGATCTTAGGCAACAAACGCATCAAGAGGGGGGATGTATGGCTTCCTAGTGTGAGATTCCGTCGGAACAACATCGTGTCAACTCCGACGTACTCCGATGCGCTCGCGCCTTTCCCCTCTCCAAAAATTGCCGATATGCTGGCCCCAAGCTCGAGTTTACTTCCTCCGCACAAAGTCTTCTCGAAGCGTTGCC
>KV426166.1:31875-78534 GCA_001632375.1 Exidia glandulosa HHB12029 | reverse complement strand
CTGACGCCAGGTGCGACCGCGTAGCGACGGCAGACCTCCCATCCTGCGGCGTGGCACTCCTCCTCAGTCTCGTACTGGGGGTACTCCACGCGCTTCAAGTTGTCGAGGGTACCGGTGGGCGCGGCAAGAACGACGCTCGAGGCGACGAGGGCGACGAAGGCAGCGGCGAGAGTCGAGAAATGCATTACTGTAAGAACGGAAAAGTATGCGGTCGAGAGAGGGGAAACCGGAATGGGAGTCGTTCGTTGAAAATTTCGACGCTCTTTTATGTTCCACGCCGCGAGGGAAGCCCCGGGATCATGCTACGGATGATCATCCAAATCACTCCAACTTGAAATTCTCCTTACGGAAATGAATGAATGGGATATGTGATTTGCGAATGCGGTGTTGTGAATCGAAACCGCAGCGTTCTTGGCGCTCTGGCCCATGATTCTCGCTCGTGCTTGTGAATTTCGCAAAGCTGACTGTAAGGCTTCAGACGAAAAGCGAAGTGAAAGCGGTTGCTCAAATAAACAGACGGCCATGAAATGTTAACTTATGACTTTCCGTTACTAGTACCAGGTTGTGAACGCCGAGCGAAGACCAGCCCGACCGCAGTTCGCCATGTTCATGATCCCAGGATGATGCGTAGAAGCACGATTATATTGAAGGAGTAGCACGGGCGAAGAAGCTCGACAGTGAATATGAATATAGCGGAGCCTTCCTCGGGACTACTAAGGGCTTGGTCGATACTTCAGAATAGACCCGTCCATCGCGCTCGAAATCAAACGAAGTACGGCTTCCCAGCGGCGCAGTGAGGACCGAGAAGGAAAAATCGAGCAGATATGAGAAGACACATACCAAGCTTAAGCTCGGTCACGGGAAAGAGTGGCACGACGAGAGGGACCAAACTAAGCCCATCGACATTCGCAACGAGAACGAGCACCCAGCTCCTCGTAGAAGGAAAGCAACCACCAGCGCAACCGTGACTGGTTTGGACGAGCAACCCGCGCGCGCATTTTACGTCGAACAGCCTCCGAGGCTCGTGTGTGTCAGTGGACGAGGCGAAAAGGAACGACCTCCGCTGGTCGAACTGCGAGAGGCAGAGCGCTCGGTCAAGAGGCAGGATATATGATGTTGCGTCAACGAGGAACAGACAACTGGTCGTCCTAGATCTAGAATGCCGTGCGAGAGGGAAACGCGCTGCTGGGGAAAGTCCTGTGGCGCGGGGCTCCGCGAGCGGTTGCGCACAACAAAAGCGCGCGTATGGCGGTCGACGTCGCGACGGGCATGTAGGTCTGCGTGTGCACAGCGGTGCGCACCAATCCAAGGTCGACCACATCGTATGCAAGGACGGCGCTCGGGTTGACTATAGTATGAAGGGCAGGGACGTGAAGAACGCCGCACGTTGATGACTGGTTCATTCAATCTTGAACCCCCCGCACGTCCATGGCCAAGGTACGAAAAGCAGGACACGGCGCAGGCAGGCTGTGCAAGCAGGCGTATGCGCGTGGCTTTTGAACTCGTTTTGCGGATGTGGTGGAAGGAAGGAACATCTCCGCCCTCCGGAGACAAAGCAAGTTACTCGACGACAATGGATTAAATGTTCACTCTAATAGTAGGCACGGCGGCGAGGTATACAGCTATACATGCAGTCCATCGTTCGTTTCACTGTCCGAGAACACGAGCTCGAAGGGCGCGGGGCTCCGCGTCTAGTATGACGTCGCGCCGTACGCAGGTGCGGGCTGGGCGACCATACCGGGATGGCTCTCGTACGTGCCGTTGCCAACGTCTATCCACACGCGTCAGCGCGAGTAAAGAAAGGCGGAAGAGGAAGAAGGGACGTACAGCGATAACCGCCAGGGCCGTAACGCTCCTCCGCCTTCATCTTCTTGTAGATGAGCCAGAAGGCGTGGATGTGGCCTGGAATGAAGCCGAGGAGGGTGAGGAGGAGGTTGATGAGGAGGTCGCACGAGCAACCGCTCATTATCGCCACCGCGGCGGGCGGGAAGAGGACTGCCACCTGCGAGCGGTCAGCGAGTGGGTGGAGCGATGAGGCGTGCGACGACGTACGAGGATGAGGAGGACGTCGCTGCCAGCTGCCATTGTAGGATTCTTGGTCGTGTAAGTCGTAAGGTTTGGTGGTGGTGGGTCGTAAGTTGGTGAAAGAGGGACGCGCGGCGACCGCACAGGTTTATCAACTCCTTTGCACGCCCTGACGTCACCGCGTCACCGCAGCAGCCATTGTGGCGCCGGTCCGGCCGGAGGCAGTTTCCTCCGAACCACCTCCTCGACGTCTGCAGCGACGCCGCCGCCGATATGCTTCCACTCTACCCTTCAAGATATTAATGTGAGTCGGCATCAGCGCGCGCTCAGCCCTGCGTACCATGCACATAGACCGAGGCCCTTCGTATCATCTCGGCGAGCAATCGGGCGGAGGCAAGGTGCACGCGTCTGTCGTACTGGCATCTCGCTGTGTGCCTCTCTCGCAAGTATGTAGAAGCAACGCGCATACCTAGCTGTCTTGGCCGTCATGCTCGCCCTCTCGCCGAATTTTCAACGTCTATGGTTGAAGGCTCTGCGCCGACAGTCGCCCGTCGTCCACGATTCCTGACGCCCTGCTATCTGGACCCACTCATGGCGAGTACGGCTGCGATCTTGCTCTCCGTGCCTTTCATGCTTCCATAACGTGTGGCCGGTCGTGGATGGAGAGTCGTCCTCACCGAACGCGGACGAGGGAACACGACGTCGCTCATACAACAGCTTCCTATCCACCTTCTACGAGTCCACGGCGCCGTATAAAGAGATCCGCGAGGTTGTCTGTGGTCTTCGCTCAGTATCGCCACGCCCGTCCGCACCCGATACTTGCCCTTCACCCATCCCGTCGTACTGGTCGAGAAATCAACCCATGGGCCCTCCGCTTCCTGCATGGCGGGCGAGCCTTCCTGTCGCGCTTAGTTTTTGCCTCCTCAAGTTCACGCCGCGGCTGGCATGCTCCTTTCGTCCCTCGCAGGATCAGGATCAGGGGGAGGTCTTGTCCGTCGTGAACACCGCACGAATGGTAGGGGCCCTGGTTCCTCTTCAGTTACAGCTTCGGGTTGGGACTCTCTTTCTCCCTCCGCAAACTTGAAGGTCACGCGACAATAATTTGGAAACAGCGTCCCCAACCAATCAACCGCGCTTTGAATACGTATACCGGCGCTGGATCCCAGGCCCAGGCTGTCTGCTCTCGGGACAGACTCTCTCTTTTGCGCATGCTCGCCAGAGTTGGGTCTGGTCTCCGACGAGGTGCTCGCTCTCGGATGCCGGATCTCATAATTTCAGAGGACTTGAAGGTACCGAACCTCAGGCTGCCGTCTCCGCCGTGACACTTTGCATCTTTCGACGGACAACATAAGATTTCTTCTATGGATGACAACCAAGTTTCCTCTCGCTCGTTCCGCCAAGTGAGCACCACCGGGCAAAGGCATCCGTTCTCTCCTTTCCGTGTTGTGCGACGATCATCATGCGTTCGATTTCGAGCGAAGGGTCAGTACTTCCGGGAACGATTCCTTGTTCTCTCCTTGTCATGGTACTTGGGTGGCTATGTATTAGGCAGGGCCCAGTCTAAAAATTTCCTGGCCCTGGACTACTTTGCATCGTTGTTTCTTCGCCCAGTGTGCGGATGGTAGAATGTCCTACCTTGGGTTTACTTCTTATGCCTGGCCTCGGCGTTGCGTATAGAGTATCTCGTGGGGGTTCAGTCTGACTCCGAATCGCCACTCGCTTCCCTGTGCGTTTGTTACCATCGTGCGTGAGTCGCTGCGGAAATTATAAACTGTTCACTTCGTCTGAAGAGCGGATGTGATCTCTGCCAGGATTGGGTCGGTTCGGGAGATGCAGACGACTTGAAGATACCGAACCTGCCGTCTCCCACTTGACGGACGACAGAAGATTTCCCCTACAGGCTACAGATGGCACCCAAGTTTCCTCTCTATCAATATTGCCGCAACGGGAAAGTAAGCAACGTCTGGACATCCGTTCTCTGAGCTCTCCTTCCCGTGTTGTGCGCTCCTTATGTACAACACGATCATCACGCGTTCGATTTCGAGCGAATGGTCAGTACTTCTGGAAGCGATTGCTTGTTCTCTCCTGGTGGCTACGTAACAGGCAGGGCTCACTGGCAGTCTATAAATTTCTTGGCCCTGGCCCGGGACCACGTCGGCTGCTTTGCATCTTTGTTGCTTCGTCACCTGCCGGTACGGCAGTGGAAGACGAAATTCACGCAGTATTCGTGTGTGCAGGCAGCCCTGTCCTCGACGCCGCGAGGAGGCACTGTCTCAGGAGCCTGGACAGTATGCCCGGCACCGCGGAGTGCATCGCTGCGTGGGAGCGCGGTAACTACTCCACCGTCATTGCGAACATGCTCGAGGGAAAGAGGGCTCGAGGAAAGAGGACGGCGTCGATGCTGGCACGACTGGTTTACGAAGTTATGAGCGTGTATAGCGGTATTCCGCTCCTGCGCATGGAAGAAACCGGGTAGTAGTATGTACACACGAGAATTGGGGACTAAACATGGTTGTGGGTCTGGGAGTGTGAACAGTTTAATACAGCTATATGCGTGGAACATCGTATCACGTCTCTGACTGCATAATCCACTATGTGGCCACGAAGGGCTGAACTTCAGCTACGGCTGCATAGAAATAGCGGCAAACCGCAAGGTGGCGCCGCGCATAACCCTCTACTACTACTACTACTACTAGTGTGCGGATGGCAAAATTCTCTACATACCCCGCGGGTGCTTGGGTTTACTTGAAGTTATCTGGCCGCTCTTGTGTCGGCGTCGATGAAACGGCGTATATCTCGTGGGGGTTCCGCGCTAGCTTCCTGTCTTGAACTCGCCACGCATACTCGTCCGGTGCATCGTGCGTCGCTGCGGAAATGGTGGCTGTTCCCTCGTCTGAAGAGCGATTTTGTATTGGTAGACGAATCACAATACAGAAATATTAATAGCGAGTCGTGCGTCTCCCGCTTCGACACACGCAGCGCGGTGAATCCCTACATCTGGCCTCGCCATTCCAGGCGACACGCGCCAGACCGAATGCTATCCAGACACACTACGCGACCAAAGTCTTTCACGTACGTGTGAGGGACGGTTAGCTTTGTCTCTGCGATGTCTGTCCAGGGCGGTGTTGTCGCCGCGTCGCGGGTTCGCCGTGACCACGGTCGGCCGTCGGCGTCTCCGTCATCTAAGATCACTTTCTACCTATCCTGTTCACCCCATGCTCTGTCCATTGCTAATGTTTCTCTCTCCTCCAGGTTGGGGACTACGTGTTCGGTTAGATTCGGATCAAACCTTGCGAGGCGAGCGGGTCCAGTGTTCGGTGGGCGCGGACGGCAGGAGATGAACGGCGTAGCAGGCATGAGAGAGGCCACGACTCGGACGAGCGACGAGTGTGAGCGGGCGATGCCGATCGTCGCACTCAATAGACTGCTCTTGATAGACTTTGACTAGCCGATTGCGCGAGGTGTAACCGAACGTTCTGTGTAGCACGATGGCGTAATACCAATGAGATACTCGATGATCAGCGGCGAGGCACGGACAATACCGCGTCCTCATATTGTTGGCTATGATACAGTAGTCAGAGCATTCTCACGATATGAGACATGACACTACACTATACTAGTATGTGTCCGACACACATTACAGTAAGCTCCAGCAAAAAGCTGATGTGAGACACGGTCACCGCGTGATCAACGTCAGGGGAAGAGCCATTCGGACAGTATCAGATATCCCAACGCATCCAATCGTCTGTGGCGTCCCAGAAGCGGACGGTGCCATTATCTAACGAAGCTGAAGCGAGCCGTTTCCCGTCCGGCGAGAATGCTAAGGAGGACGCCCAGTGCGTATGGCCTTGCATTGTAGCACTGTGAGCACCAGTTGCTGCATCCCATATGCGTATGGTGTTATCGATGCCGCCAGAGACAATGTGCATGCCGTCTGGCGAGTATGCAACAGACAGGACCCACATGGAATGCGCTTTGAGTGGGCCACCAACTTGTTGACCATTTATCGCGTCCCAGATTCGAATCGTGCCGTCGTTCGAGCCTGAGACCATGCGCAAGCCATCCGGGGAGTATGCAACTGATCGTACGTCCGAGGTATGCCCGCGGAGAGTACGAAGCGGATCACCTGTGCGTGCATCCCAGACTCGAACAGTGGCGTCCCACGAGCCGGAGACAATGCGGAACCCATCAAGAGAGTATGCCACGGAATACACCGTAGTCTGTGTGTGACCGCGAAGCGGACCGACCACAGTCGTGAATGTCGCCATACTCCATATACGGATGGTCGTATCTTCGGATCCCGAGGCAATGTGCTGACCGTCGGGGGAGAATGCCACACAACGCACGCTCTGCCTGTGACCAATACTAGGCGTGTCTACCGCGAACCCCGTCTCTGCGTCCCAGAACCTTATCCTCCCGTTCTCGAAGCACGCTGCTACCAGCCTCTGATTCGGTGAGACAGCAACTCGATTGATCTTGATGGTGTCACGGAGATTGAGATTCCGAAAAAGAGTTTTTCCGGTCGCAATGTCTAGGATGTGTATCTCTGTGTTGTTGCAGACAGCAACGATGCGGTTGCTGGCTAAAAATGCTATTGACCAAAACGACGTGCCAAGTGTGCCAAGTTTAACCTTGAGTGCACTGCCGAGAGCGGCTGTATATGTGTTGATTACTAGTCTCTGCACGGTCATCAGACGCCACGTACGGGTTGCAAACTGTGTCATGAATAGCATCGCCAGACCAGGACAAGCTCGTTCCAATAGCCTGGCTAATGGACGAAGTCTCCCAGATTCGTGTGATTCGACGAGCGCGCTGAAGGCGTCACCGTTGTCTACATTCGGGAGACTGACCCCCGCTGGCAGACGTAAGCTACCGGTCCCGAGTTTGACGAGACACCATTGGAAGACTGCATTTTTGGATAGCGAAGAGCCTCCCGTACGGGAGAGACGGGAAATCGCTAAGGACCGCAATATCTCGGTGGCTAATTCTGCGGGCGTTGTGAACCAAGGTTCGCGGTATGTAGGATGAGGTACTGACCAGTGTCTGACATAACATAGAGTTCAGAGAAGCGCTGCGGGTCTGTGGCGCGCAAAAGTATCTCGATATCTTCCAGAACTTCAGATCCAGAAGAGTCGATCGGCCGACCGAGCGTGAGCTTCAGGAGGTCAGATGAAGTAAGGTACCGAGATATGTATGCTGACGTACCATCCGGTGCACCCTTTGCATCACAGTTTCTCCACTGATGCGGGTGACTAGATGCAATGGTTGCGGACGGCGCTTTGGGTCAAAGCTGCAGCACGCTTCGACGCCGGTCCAGATAACATCTGACATGTTGGACGGACGTGCAGGCGGTTCTGCTCGCGAGAGGGCAAGAATGACTTGTTGGTCACGCGTCTTCGTATGGTACGGCTTCTTATCGCTCCAGACCTAAGAGGCATGAGCATTCGAGGCATCGGATAAACACTAATTCGACGCGCCTCGATGCAGAGACACCCACATGTCCAGATGTCGCTGGAGTACGTGTGCCGTGCGTCATCCTCTAAGACCAGCTCTGGCGCCATAAATCGCAGGGTTCCCTTGGCTCCAGTGTGCGTTGTCGATTGAGACTGCTCGAGTAGACGCGAGAGACCGAAGTCGCATAGTCGAGCAACACCGTCGTCAGAAACGAGAACATTCCCCTACAGCAGGATGAGAAATGAGCTGAGAAGGTACGGCTCTCAGCTGAGCCGTGTACTAACTCCTTTGATATCGCCGTGCACGATTAGATTCTCATGCACTGCTCTATGCGTCAACACGCGCAACCGCCAAGGAGGAACCTATACGAACAGAACTTCAAGCCGGTCATCGCGTCTGCAAGCTGTCGTACATTAGTCTCGTGCAATATCGCGGGAAGTTGGATGCATACAAGCTTGAGCTTTAGCATGTCAACATCAGGATCCGTTGCATGCCGCCGGACATAGCTCTTGATATCGCCATTGTCGTACCACGGGGACACCAGGGCCGGCACGGACCCGAACCCTTTGAAGAAGCCGCACATAATATGGATGTTACGATGGACTAACTTCTTCCAAACGGATACCTCGCGTTGTAAAGCCTTACGGCAGTTGTCAGTTACTCAATCGGCGAGCGATGATCTGTAACGCACGCGTGGCAGATTCTCGCCCTCTGGGGTCAAAGTGGCCTTATCAACACGAATGACTTTGATCGCGACCTTGAACGCTCGTGTCAGGTAGGTCTGGTCTGTCAGGTCCGTTGTAGCGCACCTTCATCTCGCCGTACACGCTTCGCCATACGCCAGTGTGAATTTGCGAGAAACCGCCGAAGTCAACTGGCAGAGGTGAGACGTTGTACATCGTGTCGGTAATGTCGGCCCAAAGATCGGCCGTGGCGAGCCCGATTCGATCTTCGTGGGCGGACATGAAACAGCTGGTCGTAGTGGATGAATAAAGTGGGAGCGTAGGGGGGTGCATACGACACTTACTGCGTCTCCGATGTCGTGGTTGGAGGGAAAGAGGCGGGTTCTATTCGGGAAATGACCGCCTGGGCGGAAGACACGAGGCTGTGAGAGACGCCCAAACACCGTTCCCAGACCGTTCGGAGCGGAAGGAGAATTCGCATTTAGAGGCGGCTGTCCATTGCTTGTACCAAGGTTGCCACAGTATTCCGAGGCTGGAAACCGTAAGGCCAATAGCCGTCACATCCGAGTACGCGGTACAGTGCACCTTCTAACGCAAGCGGGAGCGGTCGCCGGAATCAAGTGTATGATGGTGAGGCGTACACCGCACTGGGAGTGCAAGCTCGAGACGGATTGACACGAGCACCCGGCCGCAGTACATCGAGTGGGAATCGACCCTGCTTAGATTCAGTCTCGATACAGGTACACAAGGATACGCAGAAAAGGTGCCCTATGCAGTGAGGAAATTTAGTGCAGTACAGGGCCACCTGCGTTGTTCAGCCGCAGACGATTTACGACTTGGACCTATGGGACGCGAATGAGGTGTACTGAGATTACATGTAAGACGCCTGCAGTGAACTAGTGGATATAGCCCCAAACATCCTTTGTGCACAGGTCCATGCAAATATCTCGCCTCAAGAGTTTGCGAAGCCACGTGCTCGCGTCGAATTCGGCAGACAGGTGATGAAGCCAGACCCCGAACTCGGCCCACTTGTCCCTCAAAAGGGCGGGAGTGGACTGCCTAAGATCATGAGTCGTAACGGACGTTATAGGAAACCGAATAGTCGCGGCATGTGCACCAGTAGGGAGACGAGTGAAGATACGAACACAGTGAGTTCAGGGTCGCCGATACGCCTATGAGAGGCAGCTTGACGCATTCGGCAGACTACAGCACGAACGGCTAGCTCTCGGTACGCTGCAAACCGTTCTCAGACGAGTGCGAGCGTCGGGCGAGGCGGGCACGAGAAAACTACAACGTGGTGTGGATGGAGTGCGGGCGGGCTGGACAGCTTGCGGTCACATAACGGCTGTAAAAAGGCGTGGAACCGGGAGTCTGCGCGAAGCCCAGACAGGATACGACGCTCGATGTGCACGCCATGATGACGGTTACGGACAAGAGTGGGCGGCTACCGGAAGCAACAGCCGGCGCTTTTCTTCCTTGCCTCTCACCTCGAAGACTTCCCACACGCGCACAGGCGGCCACATCCATTTCTCCGGCGATGGGGAGCTCTTACATACTACAAGCACCCTCACTTGAACTATATTCCACTGCAGTTTCTCGCGCGATTGGTGCAATTTCTGCTCTACGCGAAACAGTTCTTCCCATACTACGTGCACAACATTCTTGTCGGCATCGACGAGCAGTGCAAGAGCGCCTGCTACTCATTTGACCCTGTTGGAGGCCACAAGCGCTAGACCTGTCGTGCAACCTTCTTGGGATACCCAAGTTCATGTCTTTTGGATCACTTGCAGGTCACTACGGTGGCCCATGGCACACCGACGCTACTCTTCGGTGTCTTTTAAAATCGTTATCGCTGCAAGTGCTCGTATGGCGACACTGAAATCTCTACAACTGGCGCGCTGGCTACAAGCTATCACCAGTCGTTCTGGCAGTACGGCTGGACCGCGTCGAAAAGTCTTCCCCATCGTCCGCCGTTCAGCTTCGCAACTCGCTCCCATCCATCCTCCCCCGGTACGCCAAATTTGACGCTCACGAGCGCGGCAGCTACGACAAAATCAGCATATATCAGTTGCGTGCCGCCCAGGAAGACGCCCTGCCCCTCGGAGGCGGCGTAGACCTTGTCCAGCGCGTCGAACGCGCCTTCGATGCCCTTCCATGTCTCGGGCGTATAGAGCGAGTCGAGAGGCACACCTCCAAACAGAGGACTCCAAAGCGCCTCGAAGTACTCGACGTCCGGCGCGTCCATGTGCCGTTTGACATGCGGAATGATGAGTGGTGCTAAAGAGAAGACGAGTCCGCTGGGACCCATAGCGTCCAACGTATCTTTCACGAAGGACGCCTGTAACGCCAGACTCCCCGCCGGGAAGAGCGCATGCTCATGATCAGGAAAGTGCGCTTCGAGGTACTGCGCGATCGTCCACGAGTCCGTCACCACTTTATCGCCGTTCGTGTGGTCGACGATGGTAGGCACCGTGTGGCGTGTTCGTCCGTCCGGCATGAAGCTCGTGGGAGGCGCGCCGAGCGCTTTGATAGTGGTCGCGATCTGGGCGTACGGCAGCCAGACGGTCGTATACGGGATCTTCTTGTAGTTGAGGATGAAGCTGCCAGTGCCTCCGAGTCAGCGAGGCGAGGAATGCGCGAAGAACGACAAACCGGACACGCCAGGTGTTCAGCGATACAGTCTTGAACTCGATGTTACTGATCGTGTCGTAAAACGTGATATCCGTCTTGGTCGACATTGCAGTGCTACGAGAGTCGAGGACGTTGTCTCCTACTTTGGTCTTCGAGGAGCGCCGCCATTCTTATGCAGTCTCGAAGCTGCCACCACAGCCGACGCGCGTCGTCCGGCAGCTGCGATTGCCCAAACACGGCCGAGCACCCACGACGGCGTTCACTATAGCAAATACTATGTGTCTCCTCTCGCCCGATACGGTAAAAGATGGGCCATTCCTGACTGCGGATCTCACTGCAGAGGTACCCCTAGGCCGCGATATCGACGAAGTTTTACAAACTTCAAGACGGCATGCAACACACGCGCCGCATCGCGGCAAGGTAATTCAATTACTTCAATCACGTTGTGCTAACAACATTCTCAATGACAGCGTGCAGGTCCTCCGTCTTGATGCCTAGCCACTCGTTGTCCTCCAATCCCCAGTTGAACGGCCCCGACTTCGAATAGGCACTCGAGATGATGAGGTCGCGCACCGCCTCGACCGTGAACTCTCCCCTCTGCAAGACCGCCCTTCCACGACGACCGCACTCTTCGGATGAGATATGCTCGATCGTGAACTTGTCACCTGTCAGGCGCTCGAGGACTGCGAGGACTTCGTTCTGTGATATGAATCCGCCAACTGTGCGCAGGGAACGGTTGGCCGTCGCGTCGAAGTGCTCTAGCGACAGAGCGCGAGCGGTCGCGTGGGCACATGCTGCATTTGACGAGACTACGCGTCTGAGGTCACCGCTATTGACAATGCGGGCATGACGTTTGGAGATGTCGAAGCCGAACCAACCATTGCGGAGAGCTGCGCGTGAGAGTATCAAGTCAATACATATCCAATCGAACTGATTACCGTAAGTATGCGTACCCCAATCGAAAAGTACTCCAGAAAAGAACAACGTATACTCGATCTCGCCACTCGCAGCTTTCTCCTTCAGGTACCGCATCACCTTCCTCCTGGACCCATAGACCAAATCCGGCAGCGCCTGAGCAGCTGGGTGATCATGGTCCGTCGCCCATTCGCTCGGAATGTATCGTCGGACGCCCGCGGAGATCGCAGCGTCGATGAGCGGCTTCTGCATCTCGAACGAGTCCACGCCAGTGCGTGCACGTCCGCTCACGGAGCACATGACGACTTGCGCGCCGCGCATCGCTTCCACGAGCGCAGAATGGTTTCCGAGGTCGAGTTGCACGACAGTCGAGTTGGGTCGAAGAGGAATTGCGGACGGCGTTCGGGCGAGGATGACGACGTGCCATCCGCACTTGAGAAGCTCGTCGAGCATGGCGGTTCCAAAGGGGCCGCCGGCCTGTGTGCAGTGTTCATTGATCAATAGACTGTAACAAGCCTAAACCTTTGTAGTAAATCACGTACCCCAAGGTATACGATCCGACGTTGGGATGTCATTCTGTGGGGAGCAATGCGTACGAAAGCCGATGCTGACTCTGACTATATATCCACACGGACTTAGGTCATTTTGTCTGACAGAGCGCTAATAAGCAACCCGCATTGATAGCACCCTCTTTGTCAATGCTACCGTCTAATTCCGTCGCATGGAGTCACGAGGCATGACATGGCGGCGGTCACGTGGCCGAGGAGCGCGGCGCGTGCCCTGCCGCACGTGACTGACGATGCTTGGGAAGTTGGAACGTTTGCCGTCTATGTACAATCTGAGTAGGAAACTACGACAGTACTCATGATCACAGTGCGTTGAGCGTGAGAGGAGAAGATCGATGCTTAGTCTGACTATATATACACTGACCTCAGTTATAGGTTGTCTGACAGGACGTTGATAAGCATACACACGCAAGCACCTCATTTGTCAATACGCCCGTCTAATTTAGTCCTCACAGAGTCATGTAGAATGAGGCGGCATGATTATTGCACGCGTGCCCTGACGAGGAAGTTGGAACGATTGCCCTCAATCTACAATCTGTGTAGGAAACGAAGACGATGCATATGGTCAGGGCTCAGCGCGTAAACATATGAAACGTGGTAGAGAAGGCGCAGGAGACCGAGACGTGTAGAAGCTTTCCTCGACTAGCCGGGACACGGCGAAGCCGATCGTTTGCGTCGCGAATGCGGTCGAGGTCAACCCGTCTTCGCTCGGGCCGTAGAACGCGGACCGCAGGTGTAGAATGGAGTGAGATCCTCCGACGCTCTGGCTCGCGATGATGAATCTGAGAGAACATAAGTCTAGCACATGCGGGAGCACGGGGAGTACGGACGGTATCACGTATGTCGCCAAACCATAGAATCCCTGAAGTAAACATAAGCCTTGTAGCGACCTCTGCGCGGAAAACCGGCACACCGGGACAATGTGCATAAACATGAGGACGCAGACCCTGTGACTGTTGTTAGAGTCGCACGGGAGACATGTAATCTCCACGTACAAAAAGACGTGAATGATGCTTCAAGCCATCGTAAGATATTGAGAGTTACATAGACTGGATGGAGGAAGTGAGGCGCACCTGTCCTCCACTAGAATGCAGACCGGCGAGACCCCGGTTGCAAGTTTGCGGAGAATTTGGAAGGTCGGCAGGAGGTCGAACATCAGTGCCTATGGACAATCGCCTTGATACTTTTAGACGGCGTGGTAGTTGAATAGCTCACTGGAATGCAGTAAAAGGGGAGAAACGAGTCTGGAATCTCGCCAGCACAGGCTTCGTCGAAGGTTGGCCAGAAAGCGTGTTCCTCACACGTCCCCGTAAACTTGTCTGCACTTCTCCAGATCCGTCACATAGAGGCTTGACGTGACAAGGACTTGGAGGGGCTGATCGGATGAGAAGGGCTTCGGCGCTGTACTTCGACCATTGCACGCGCGACGTGTGCGGGACCGCACTTCAAAGTGGGATGCATTGACATCACGACGCAGGACGTACAGATACGAGATGCGGTCGAGAAGCTGTCGTTGAAGGGCCGGGCGCGTAGAAGCTTTCTTCGAACAGTGGCGACGAGGTGAAGCCGATAGTCGGAGTCCTCAAAGTGCCCGAGCTTGCTTCGTTATCGGTAGCAGCGTAATACGCAGACCGAAGATGCAGAACGAAGTGCGAGCCTCCGATGGTCTGGCTCGCGATGACGAATCTATGAGAAAAGCAGTTTGTTAGACGATGTTAATTCCGAATTCTGGGAGTACGGACGGTATTGCGCACGTCGCAAGACCGTAGAATCCCTGCAGCAGATGGAATTGTTACAGTAATGTAGGCTGTTCGCGTGAAAGACCGACGCACCATCACAATATGCATGAACATGAAGACGCCGACACTGCAGCGCCTGTTAGTTGCGCATCCATGCATGCAATGCTCACATACAGGAAGACGTGAATTATGCTTCAAGTCGGGAATTGGTGAGAGCCAAGTTGACCCGATCAAGAAGCGAGACGCACCTATCCTCTGCAAGAACGCCGACTAGCGATACCCCGGTTGCAAGCTTGCATAGAATTTGTAGGGTCGGTACGAGACCAAACGTCAGTGCCTAAGAATGGAGACTTCCGTTTAATTCTTCTGTGCGGAGTGGTAGCTGGTGCAACTCGCCGGAAGCCAGTAAAACGGCAGTAACGAGTCTGGAACCCCGCCGGAACAAAGTTCGTCGAAAGTTTGCCATGAAGCGCTGGACGAATCGAGTCTGGTGTAGATACGCCCAGTTGCTTGACCTGAGCGGGGTATCGTAAGGATCTTCAGTGTTTCCACCGAATTGATAGAGAGGCGTACACTTGATTGGCCAAAGAAGCCAAAGTAGTACCATGGTGGCGGCTTGGAGGATGAATAAACTCCCATTGACGAGTGCCACCTTCCTACTGTGTCCGTAGAGGGCGTAGACTCTCATATGCATCATGACTGCGTTCGAATTCAGATCACAACGGCAAAATTAGCACGAGACCGACCTGTAATGACCCAGAAGATGAAAAACTGAAGAAGGGGAGCCAGCCGAACAAGCCATGCATCGGCCGTCAATTCGGTATCGATGCCACCGAAGTCCTGTACCATCTTTAGCTTTATCGAGGTTGCCAGTGGGGTATGTAATTACCTGATTTTGCACCCTGACCCAATGGTCGAGGCAGACGATTAGGAGCTGACTCAACAGGCCAAAGTAACGTGTCTGAACGAGAACGAGGACGTTAGATACACTACAACAGCAACGCTGTTACGACGCTCACCACAAAGTACAAAATACTTCCTATGCGGATAGGTTTCATCTGCAACGTGGTCAGCAGCTCCTTCGACGCTCAATGAATGACTCCGCGCACCCAGACTAAAGTAACCTGTGGCAGTAATCGTAACTGCGTGGCCAACTGAATGCTAGTACCGCGGCGTACCTCGTTATCGATGCTCGTAACTATACGCCAAAGCGTCAGTGTAATACAGGATCCCAACACGAGATCATTCACGATGATCCCATACAGTCCAAGACAGCGCAGCGACTGGAAAGGGAGAAGAAGAACATTAGGCCACAGGATACGCTTATTGATTCAAAAAGATATGCCGGAAATGTACCTCTAAAGCTGGTCCTGGCTGCGATGAAGCCATGGAGGTCGTTCCGGAGCGCAAAGACAAGTCCGATGCCCATGAACGTTACGCCAACCCCGGTGAAGGCAAAAAGCGAGCTCAAGGGCGACAGGAAGGGCCGCCAGAAGCGCAACAAGCGGAACATGGAGGAAAGACGCGAGTGGGAAGTTAACAGAAGCGGACGAAAGCACTGGCTTCATATGCCTGACGAAGGGCGACGTCTCGGTACCGGCGAGTGCAGTACAGCGGACGCGCATCGCGCTGCATACTTTCATACGTCATGGGACACTATGCCGACGTCTATGTGCAGCACGTAGTCCGTTGACACGGTAGGAGCGAAGACGTACAGGAAGGGGAAAGCCAAGAGACACGATCCGACTCCGCTGGAACTTCCGAACCTCAAAGGTACATAGGGCGAGCCTGAACCATCTGTATACCAGATCTTAGTCTACTACAAGGCGCAAGATAATTTATATTTGACAACATTGTCCCATCGAGCTCTGCACGGAATAAGCGAGAGAGAGAGAGAGAGAATAAAAGGAAAGCGAAACCGGCGAATACAGCACCGAATAAAAGCAGAAAGAGGACGAGAATACACTATGACAGCGACGTCCACAGGACGACGGTGCCTGAAAAATAAAAGGGGCAGGTGCACAGAAGGGGGAGAAAGGATCGTGAGTGTTCGTAGCATGAAGTTCACCAGACATCAGATCATATGCGACCGCCGCCGTCGAAAGAGGGCTTGGGCAATTGCGGTGCGTCTTCTCGACGACGCGCTATTCGCAAGGGTGCCCAGCTGCGCGGCGCGACGGCCTCCTCCTCGTCGCGCGGCTCTTCGATATCGCGCAGGTGGCTACCTGTCGTGCGAGACGGAGGTGGCACATGCAGATGCGTCGTTTGGTGTGGTCGCGGACTTTCGTAGGCTGGTGGAATGACGCTGTTCCGCATCCCACTCAGACGCGACCACAGCGACGTCGTGTGCGACTGCGAATAGCGCGGTGCCGGAGTCGGTAGCGGTGACTGTCCAGGAGTGAAGGGTGGGGAGGACAAGTTATGCGCGACGAGAGTCCGCGCGGGTCGCTTCTCGATGCTGCTCCTTCGCGGTGCCTCGTCAGACAGGGCAGACGTCGAGGGCTCCGTCGTGTTTGCCGTCTGCGGCTGATCGTGCGAGAGCGCAGCCGACGGCTCCGACGGTGGTTGAAGTCCTATCATGAACTCCACTGCGCCGTCCGGTGTGGACTGCCGCACTGTTTGCGTCGTGCCGGATCGCGCGAGCCCTAGCTCGAGCGCTGCCGGGCGGCCGCGCTGGGACCCAGGACTTGCGGTGCTGTGGCTGTTGGGACTCTGCGAGGGGACAAGCAGGAGATCTGCGCTGGTCGGCGTGGTGCCTGTGCGGGGCGTGTGCGTGTGCGTGAACTCGACGTGTTGAGCGTACTCGTCGCTGAGTCCCGCGCTGCTGATGTGCATGACGCTCGTTGGACGCGGTCCGCCGTGGATGAAGGGCGAGACGGGGATCTTCTCGACGTGCTCGCCGACGTGCGCGCCTGGGTCGATGTGCGTCAGGCGCCGCCGCCGCGTCCATACCTTCGCGCGTCGCCGTTTGCGCACATAGCGGTGGATGAAGACGGCTGGAATCAGGATAGCTGCGAGTACAATGGCACCGATGAGGATACCGATGCCCATAGAGAGCCCGCCGACCTTGTCGCGCTTCTCGGACGACGGGGGCGGGTTTCCAGTGATGTTGGACGCGTCTGAAGGCATCGAAGAGGACGAGGGTGCGGGATCCGAGGCGAGGATCAGTGGCGTGTAAATCGGTCCATAGACAACAGATGACGAGGACGAATGGACCGTGGGACTGAAGCTGTCAGGCTGCTCGACAGACGGCTGCGCCATATGCTTTAACCGCGGGACGCTTGACGTCGGCGCCGCTGAGGGCCTCGGGATAGCAGAAGCGCGAGTGCCGGTCGACGAGGCTGAAGTCGTAGACACGCTGGAGGAGGAGGAGGTCGACGAAGAAGTTGAGGCTGCCGAGGTACTCGTAGCAGTGCTTGTCGACAAGCTCGAGCTGGTTGACGAGCTGGCCGTGGGCGTCGAACTCGAGCGCGTCGACGCCAGAGTAGACGTCGTGGAACCAGGCAGCTGCCTGCGCCGCCGCACACGACGCTCGCTCGCTGCGCGTTCCAGGCGCTGAGACATTATCGCGTCGTCAAATTCCACCACAGCTCGCGCAGAACAGCGTTTCGTCGGCCTGCAAGACTACGAAGCCAGGATCCACCACACAGACGCCGGACTCGCGCGAAAGGAGAAGGTCGAAGAGAAAGGCAAGAAAGAAAGAGGGGCCGCTTGAGCCAGGGCGACCATCAAGGGCGCTGTCTGTTGGGAGCGAATGCTGCCGGGCGTGAGGGAAGCGGACGAGCGCTGGTGGCGGTGGCCGGCGACGTTGATCATCACCCGACTTGCCGGGTCAGGGCGGTGCTGAGAGATATGAAAAAGCCTATTTCGCTGCGCTCGGACCCTTGCTGTAGGCACTGTAGAGCGCATAAATCGTGTCAATGTAGAAGGAGTTGAAGTTTCGATCATGTAGTCGATTTCGAGACGATATCCTATAAGACTCTCAACATCATGATCCTCGCTCAGAGAAACGCCAGCATCATACCAGAAGAGCAACAAGCCTTGATATTGCATCTTCGATAAAAGCTCGGCATCACAGAAAAATCGGGGACATGAAGGACGTACAGCGGTCGTTACAGCGGCACCAACGCCATCCGGTTATTGCTCGCAAGCACAGTCGGTCCATAGAACGAATCGTCGATCAACGTTCTAACGAATCCCCGTGCAGCTTGAGGTCGTGGGGCAGAGAGGAGTGGATTCTCCCCGGAGGACACGATAATGCTCTCCCCGGACGCGGGGAGCTCACGTTCGTAGTACGCCTTCCGCAGGTGCAGGACAAGTCGTGAACCTCCGATCGTCTGCCCAGCGGTGACGAATCTTGGTCCGAAGCAAGTTAGCAAGACGAGAGAGCGAATGGACAGAGGGACGTACGATAATGCGAATGCGTCCAAGCTGAAGAAAGCCTGCGGACACTCAGCGTTCGTGATTAAGCGAAAGAATTATCGCATACCAATACGAAGTGCGCGATCATGACTGCTGCAATACTTGGAATGGCGTTCAGCCTGTATGTCTGAACACTTTCGGATTGGACCTACAGCCCGAAGTATAGAACACTGCAACGGGGTTGAGCTGGGCCGAGGATACTTGACAGACAATACGACGGGCTGACCTATCCTGAACTACCACAGTAAAGACGTCGCGGCTCCCTGAGGTCTTGAACTTCAGCTTCCTCACAGCTAACGCCGCAAGCCACAGTTCGAATGCGACTCCTGTATGCGGATTCAAGTCAAGATCAAAGCATGAAACCGGCCGTCGGCGAACCAGGAAGCCAGTAGAATGGGACCACGGATGCGCACTCGTCCAAGCCTGTAGCGTGGGGGATATTGGTTTAGCTCAGACCCGCGCTGACAAACGGCGCGACGGCAGGGACTGACAGTTCACAGCGGGACGAAAGAGCCAAAGCACGAGCATGACGCCAATTTCGATGGCGAACATGAACCCGTTGATTATCGCGAGCCGCCGACTACCATAGAGGGCATAGATGCGGGTTTGGAGGATGACTGTGCAGAGGGAGGGTGTCAGCGAATTCGCTCATCCGACAGTGTAAAATCCCCCGGGCCGCGCTCACCTTCGACCGTCCAGAAGACCGCGAATTGTGTGATTGGCGTGAACGTCCAAAAGATTCCGGCGTGGAAGTCGCCCTCGGACTAGTCGTCGCAGGGTGAGAGAGGGTCCACGATTGCGTCCTCAGGATAGTATCACGCACGTTGGGCGACCCAAAGGATAGGAATATGACCATGATAGCGCCCAGGAGGAGCAGACCTAGATAGCGTACCTGTCCAGCGAAATTAAGATGTAAGTTTGAGCTGCAGGTCTTATGTTACTCACTAAGAAGAAGAGGAACGCGGCTAGGCGGAGCTGTTGTCTCTGCGCAAGAATTCCGACTTCAAAAGAAGATAAGAACGACCTCAAGACGAGACTCACCCAAACAAGGACGATCTTCGAAAGGTCAAGTCAGTATCAGGCTCCGGCTGGGGTACCGTGACCGAGCTCACCTCATCGCGGAGAGTGAGAGCTGATAAATGCCACGACGAAGATCAGCCAGTGGTCAAGCCCGATCGGGAGGACGGAAGCCGCACCATGGTCATAGGCCGCCCATACAAACGCTGCCACTACATGGGGATCAACGCACAAGGTGAGCAGCCCGGACGACGCGTACTGTGCTAGTGCTTACCGGCGCAACACGATGTCGGCGAAAAGACAAAGTCGTGCGGAAAGGATGTCATGTCATTTTGCCACAAATGCCCAAGAGCCAATAGCATCTTTACAGAACTCCAGGCGAGTATCCGCGAGGACGAGGAAGAAACTCCCCTCGAAGTCTGAGCCTCGCAGGCCAGCCGGCAGATGCACAGATGCCATACTAGGCAAGGAAATACCAAGCTATACAGTCAGAAGAGATACAAGCGCGTTTTCGTATTCGGCTCTAGGATCTTGGTGGTGGGAGGAAGGCAAGCCTTGAGTCGGTCGGACGCGGCCGGCGCTTGCGTCTTTCCTCTCGCCAACATGCATCCGTTTCAGCCGTTGTCAGCTGTCACGCCACTCGCACAAGCAAGAGATATCGAGCTTCACCATATTCGCATGCGCGGCCAAACGACGGTGTAGCTATAGTCGACCCATCGTTCAAGTCCGTTTCGTCACATCCGGGATCCCAGAGCTACTTCGACGATCTATTCAATACATTCAACCGAGTGCTGCTGTCTTGAAATAGCGAATGGCGCTGGAGCCACTGTCAATGCGACTTGGTGACAGCTTGGACCACAGTGCTTGTCGAACCCTCACGTCAACCGCATATGCGACTGCTTCGCCGACGCGCCGTGTTCCCCGCTTGACGCGCCAACGGACCACATCCGAACTGAAAGGGGCGCGCTCTCTTCCATACAACTGTAGTGCATGACTTTGGCTTCGGTGCCGGTCGCCGCCACGAATCGTTCCGAGCAGGGGCCACTGTAACGGATGAGCGCCTCTCGCGTCTCGCGCGGGAGGAACGTGCGTACATTCCACGTCGCATTGCGATGTGTCAAGCGTCTCGCATTGAAGTGTGGCCTTCCGTGGCGGGCCTGTCTAGCTTTCCGATTACGCTCCAGCCGCGCTTTCCACAGCCTTGTGTCAGCGTTTGGGACTTAGGATCCCGAAGAAACGCCAACGACTCAGGCACCTTCTATTGTTTGCCTAATGCCCGCGCATCGGAGGCGGATGTCGCAACGCACTTTCCAAGAGAGACGCTCAGTTCACTCCAAACATTCAAGTCAGGATGCTCTCGTTGCTGTCAGCAACAAATGCGACAATGTATATTTACGAGGTCATCTTTTCGACATGCCCAACAGCATGACATAGTGTGACTGTCGCCCAGTGTAGGCTGCCAGTGCTTTGGAGGAGAGGTATCGTGGATCCGGGATTGTCGACCCGACGGCCGTGTATGTCAAGCTGAAACGGCGATGAGCGCAACTCCACAGCGCTACTGTGACCATTTAAACAGCCCGCTAGTGCTCGCGCTTCCAGCGTGACCTCTGACTGATCATGAACCCCTCCGGACCGCCTTTTGAGCGTCGAGATACTCTGGTTATTCGTGTTCTCATTCCAGACGACATCTCCTTCACGGCTGTCTCCGCTTGTGCTGGTGAGTTCCTCCCTTAAGTGCGACTGCACTGATTACTTACCGTTGCTCGCAGTGGTAGCATTTGCATGGGTGCTCTATGATTATGGTATTCGGCGCCTGCCCCTGCGCCGCTGACAGATGACTCACGACTTCAGTTCTAACGCTGCGGGATGAGGTTAGCTATCGGTTCATTTTCAGATATCGCCTGATATACTCACCAAGCTCCGAGTCTAGGTTGCTCTTGTCTGGGTCAGTCAGCACACTCGGCCCTTGCAGCCCTGATGACCGTTTGATAGCGACAGAGGATTCGATACGCGGCGTTTCTCTACTTCTGGGTGGGCCGACAAGAACTCCGTATTGTGGTTCCAAACTCATCTGCTGCGACCAGGTGCGGTACATGGGTCTTGTCCTACTCGGAACTCTCATGGTCGTATACATTGCCACTGGCTTCACTGGAGTGAGTGACTTCGTCATCTGCGGCCACCGTTATTCATACGATTTGCCGAAACCCAGGACACCCAGTCTCCTGATACGGCGCCTGCGATGTTGTACCTCTTTACACCCTTATCCCAGTTTGCGGTGTTTTGGGCAGTCGAGAGTAAGCGCTCCGAGTCTCCTCTCTATCGTACAAGCCGACTTAACGCGTCCAGTCATACTTCAATGTCGCATTTACGCTCTATATCGCAGCCGGCGGCTGGCTATACTCAACGCAGCGTTGTTCATCGTCGAGCTAGCTATAATGATAGTGCTCTGGTTCTTCAACCCTTTCTTCAACTGTGAGTACTCATAGCAAATGGATGCTTCTTCTCCTAACCTAATGATACGCAGGTGCAATCGCGTCGGAATCGAAGTATTGCGGGTACATCATTCCCATATATTGGATCCCTGGTATGTCGAGCGCTACAAGGTTACCGAATGGTTCTCACGCCCAAATCAACCGCTACAGCTATCATATTCGAGCTGTGGCTGGCCGCTCTGGCCTTTAGAAAACTCCAATTTGGCTGGGGAGGTGATCTCTTTACGGTCGTAGTGCAGGACAGGTCCGTGTTCTATCGCCATTGCAGAAGTGTTTTGCTCACGTTTCCGGCAGCATCAAGTACTTCGCACTGTGCGTCAACGGCTTTCCATGGTATCAACGTGCTGACTATACCATATAGCATCGCGATGGTCATGATCGTTCATTTTGTCTGCGTGCGTACCACGGTGGCTTCTTCCGGACAACCCATCGCCGTCGTCCTGATGGCATTCATAATGTGCAGGCGTTTTACCTGGTCGACGGCTTTGTTTTGTCGTCAGTCGACTCTCGATCATCCGCGATTGGACTCTGACACTATAATGACAGGTTTCTCGTCGCTGGTCAGACCATCGGCGGCTCGCGTCTGGTGCTCCAACTGCGAAAAGCGTACTACGAGGGCCCGAATGGAGCCGGGACGACCCTAGGAGATCTTAGAGTACGGCGGGGCATCTCGACCTTAGTCGATGAATCTTTCTACGCGCCTCCATCTCATATAGGAGAATCATCCGTTGGAGCGACGCCAGAGTCGATACCCTTACACCCCCTACATACCACCAGGCCTGCCCCACACATATACCCATGACGCTTCTACTGAGCTGAAGTGTAGCAACGACAGAGATTCAGTTTGTACGCCATTGCAATTCTCGAGGACATAGAAATTCGTACGTAATACACGCGATGCAACCGAAGGGAGTGATGCTCGTCCGGACTGCCAGCCGTGTATTTCGTGGCCGTGTGCGTCGACTGTCAGAGAGGAGGAAAGACGTTGGAAAGGGATATCGTAAGCAACCTTGTCGCGATGAAGGAGGATAAGAGCACGTGCCCGGAGTCCGGCACCTATTCGCGACACTCCGACATTACTCCACCACTCGCTACAATATTCTCCTTCGTGGACGTACACAAGCAGCCTGAAAAGAGCCGAGAGACGGTGTCTTGAACTCTAAGTGTTGCGCGGGGTTATCCAGTGTTATCCACAGCGTACGCTTCACCGTGACTCGGAGTACGCTGACACGCTCACTAACTCTAAGGACTGGTTCATAATAGAAAGGCTAGCTAAGTCACAGAGTCCGTAAATTTTGTTCGCAGCCGTAGCGTGTACATGTATTACGTTCGAGATGCGTTGCGGTCAAGAGAACGGGAGGATGCCTGAGTTTGTAACGGCCTCGACGGAGGCGGATTCCTGTCCACTTAGCTGAGCTGGGGTGCGTAGAATGATTCGTCCACTATAGTCGAAATGCCTCGCCGTACCCCACCAGCCGCCAAGGTGGTCCCATGTCCGTTGTCTGGACCTTCGTAGTACGCTTTACGCAACTGGAGTACCAGACGCGAGCCCCCGATCGTCTGGCCAGCGACGAGGAACCTTCCAGTATATCGTCAGAGTGCAAACAGACATGATCGAGAGCGACTCACGATAACACTAAGCCGTCGACTTGGTAAAACGCCTGCACATGATAGGGGCCCATCAGAACGATGAGTAGTACTCTACAGTACTGCAATACACACCGAGACAAAATGCGCAACCATGACGACTGCAACGCTACGTGCTGCAGTCAGAAGTTTAACACGTCGGTGCGCCGTTGACGCACAGTGCGAAATATTTGATGCTACAGAGAAAGTTGAGCAAAGCCCCGTCCAAGCAGCGAAAGGAGACAGACCTGTCCTGCACTACCAAAGTGAATAGGTCGCTTCCCCAGCTGGATCCGAGTTTCCGAAAAGCCAGAGCGGCGAGCCACAGCTCGAACACGATAGCTGTAGTGACACATTTGCGCGTGAGAATAATGGGTGACGTTTTAGCGCTGAACAGACCAGGGATCCAGTATACAGGTACACTGTACCCGCAAGACGTCGGTGACAACAGGATTGTACCCTCTTGAAACATTGAAATGAGCATCAAGATAGACAAAGGATATGACATACCGGCGCAAGACTCGGAGAAGTCCGGATGTAAAATCCACAAAAAGAACATAGCTGCCAGTTCACCGAGGAAGAATACTGCATTGAATGTGGCCAGCATCCAGCTTCCATACAAAGCATGTATGCGACACTGCAGAATAACTAGGAGCGTAGTATTTCATATGATCAGCGATGTTGGCACCAGACAACGGAGAACATTCACCTTCAACTACCCAAAAGACTGCAAACTGGAATAAAGGTGCAAGGAGCCAGAGAGCGTCAGAGGCCATGTCGGCCATGGAAGCCCAGCCCTCGTACAGCTCCTCATCCTGAGCAAGGTTGGATCCAGATCCCAGGTTGAAAATTCGGTCCACGCACAAAAGCTACTATTCGTGACTCGTAGAAGATGTTCATGGCCAGGAGAGCCCCGACCAGGAACAAGCCCATGTATCGTACCTGCGAGTCGTAAGTGGACCACAGGACAGTAGTCTGGATCAGACTCACCCAAAAGAAGAGGAACGCGGCATAACGAATCTTTTGTCGCTGTTAAACGTTGAGCGCTCAACAGAACATCGAAACGGAATTGAAGCGTCCCGACGGACCCAAACGAAAGCAACCTTGAGCAAAATGAGTATCTACAACAAGAGGAATAGCAGATGAACTTCTCACCTCGTCCCGCAGCGTTAAAGCTTAAGTTGTGCAAGCCGCAGTGAACGAACGACTCGGACAATATCGGCTGCATACCATGATCGTGTAGTACCCAGGCAAATGCGGCCACTATTCGCAACATTGAATCGGGTTTACCGACATGAGGGAAACGAACATACCGGCACAGCATGAAGCGAGCGAGAGGGGCATCCCGTCTGGCATGATGATCCGAGTTACCAGCAGAATATCTGGACGCTCAGAAAGTGACATGGAGGAGTTTGTAGTTGCATGAGTGGCCATGGTTGCGGCACAAGCGCACTGGGGTGCTGGTGGACTGCTTAAATGGTGCTGCGGTACCGTCGTTTCTGCCGCTCCCGCGCGGTCATCTGTCTGTAAATGTGAACGAAAGTTGGACGTTGCGGGCTGGATCTGCAATGAGTGGCGTTGCGGAACCGCGCACTCAGCGAAGCTTCGACCCCTGGCGATGCGGCGCAACACGACGTTTGCCGACGACTTGTATAAGGGTATGCTCCCGAGGCTCCTCGTGCAGATCCAGCGCGCGCGCGACGAGGATCCTCAGGAAGCCTGATGTTGCAGTTCCAGTATCACGATGGAATGTTCGCCTCCGAATGCGCAGGCGTAGGAAGTGTCGCTGAGCTATCTACGGATCTGCGGGGCCAAAGACTGACCGTATTGGCTGTGGAACGGGCGGCTGACGGCGTCGGGAAGCGAGCAATGTCACCCACGCGACGGCATCCGGCGACCGTACATCAAGCGAGACGCTGACGGCTGACGGGTCCCACGGTGAGTGGCACTCCGCGCGAGTCAGGGAAGGCGCTGGTCCGTCACAGTGAACCTTCTTCAGAACTACTGTATTCGCTTCACCAAGCTCTTTCAGTTCTGCGGGACTCGAGAGCGCGCCACTTTACACCAGCCACCAACCTTCGTGAATGAGCTCTGGCTATGACGGTTTGCCAAGGCAGTCGTGTGAAGTTCAAATCTGACCCAGGTCAGGTTTGAACTGTCGGGGTGACGTTAGGTGAGAGGGTCCGCAGCCGAGAAGCGCAGGACGCAGCGTGCAAGCGGGAACGAGAGCGATGCACGGGCGCGCGGGCTGCGGACCTGCTTGGGGCTGGTGCGCAGAGCTGGCGGCGACGGTACCTCTGAGCGTGGGGCGGGAACGGGATCTGACCACCCGAAAGCGCCCAACGCTGCTCCGCGCAGCCTCCGCGGCGCCTATAGCCAGATCCAGCTTTGGGCGAGGCACGAGCCTACAGTTCACTCTCTGGCAATCGAGCGTCCGAGTCGATAGTGCACTTGAGCCCGGGATAGGGATACGCGTCGTCTACGCGTGAGAACGGCGCCACAAGCCGAGGCCTAAGTCGTGGGAAGGAGACTTGGCGTGCGCGAACAACGACCAACCGAACCGTCGTCAGAAACGAGAACTCTGCCGAGTGCACAGCGCGAGTCAACTACAGGAAGCACCAGAATGTCATATTGTCCCGCCAAAGACAGACAAGCGCCAATAGCATCTGTCCAGGACCAGCGAGCAAGAAGAGGAAGGAACTCGAGTCTAAGCCTCGCGGGCAAGGCCCGTAGATATACAGATATCCTATCAGTCAATGCGACCTCAGGATAAGAGGTAGACAAGATAGAAGAGCCAGGTCAAATCTGGCTTTGGGATCGTGGTGGTGGGAGGAAGGCAAGCCTTGAATCGGTCGGACGCGGCCGATGAGCATGATGCAACGACGCGCATCGACGAGATGAATGAGCAACAGGAAGGTCGTATAAAAGCGAGAGCTTGTCATATAAGAAGTCATACAGAAGTAAGAAGATAAATCGTAAAGAACAGTGGGAGACGTGAAATGTCGTGAGGGAGAGAGACCGTGATGAGAATATAATCGCAAGGGATCGAAACTAGACGGAGCCGGAGAGAAAGAGATATGAAGATAACGTGGAAAATGGGTACACGACTGGTCACATACAGTAGGAGAACCGCACACGTACATAGTTGACGACGGAGACGATCATGCACCGGGAACGTGTAGCCAAAACTTACCTATAACGATACAGCGCAGTGAGATGGGAATGTAGATGCGAGAAAGCACTGTGATGTGGTAGATCTACTCAAAGGGATCGCCGTCATCCTGCGGGCTGTCGGCCCTAGTGAACTTGGGCAAGACGCTACGAAACGAGTCGTTAGCAAACAACCATGACAGGGCAATGAAGACACAAGACGTACCCATTGATATCGTTCTCGTGCAGATAGAACATGAATGGGTCGACGTCCGGGAGCGCGACGCTCACGTCCAGCCACACGTCCAAACTCACAAGCTCGTTCAGCTGCGATATGCCACCCAATCCAGGACGCGTATGCTTATACACCTCCTTCGCGTTTGGAACCGTCCCTTCGCGCTCGCGATCGGCCTTCGCCTGCGCTTGCAAATCCTCCGCGAAATACTTCTTGAAGCGCGCGAGGTCCGGTTCGTCGAGCGCCATCTGCGCATTCGGCGGGACGGGCCACACGTCGTTCACGTGCGCGCGCACGCCGACCGTCGTCCATACATACGTCCCGCCAAACGGGAACCGTAGTCCCGCAGTGGCGAGCGGCTTGCGCTCCTTCGCAACTACATCGGCGTTTGGTGCGATAGAAACGCAGTGCGACGGGAGTGGGATCATCCCGCTCCGAAAGCTGCGCGCAGCCTCGGTGCGTCCTGGCGGGAACCCGACAATAAACGCGACGAAGATCTCCTCGCCGACCCACGTATCGGTCTGCATACTCCTCGACGGCGGGTTCACGGCGTATACCAATCCAAGATACTTAGTCTCGCAGATCTTCTCGAGGTCGAAGTCGCGGTAGGCGCTGGGTACGAGCACGGCGCCCAGCGCGTCGGAGGAGATGCTGAACGCGACCACTTGTCCGGCGCGCAGACGCGAGGGCGAGTTGGGCGGTGGCAATGGGAGCGGATCGAGGCGCCGCGTCGGAGGGGAGGTGGCGACGGGCGTCAGATGTCCTTGCCGCTTGAGCGCGATGTACTCTGGCGCGAACGACGGGCGGCGCACGACGTTCCGGACACGCGTCGTCGGTTGCGCGGTGGGGAACCCGGGACTGATGTTCCCCGTAATATGAGGCGAGCGGCCTGGGGTGGGGATGTCCTCCTCTGGCGAGGGCTCGGGCTCGGAGGCGCGGACGATATTGAGCGCTGTAGGACGCTTGCGGAGAGACATGGTGTCAAGAACGCGGGAGATCTACAGCCACACATTACGCGCTCTTATAAGGCCAGATCCAGCGTGGTCGAAGCGTGCGTTGAAGCGTCTCTGGCTGAACCCACTCCTCCACTGAGCGGTGTTTACGGACGTTGACGCGACGCGTGGGACCCGGTGTTGACCGCACTTCGTTGTTCTTTCTCCAACACCCACGATCGCAAGGCGCTTGTTGTGGTGTGGCACTGCCCAGCTCGACAGCGCGCTGACCACGGTGGCGGTATCTAGCACAAGACCACTAGGCGAGCGCCATGGCGTCGGACAATGGAGCGGCGAGGACAGAGCGGCCAAGCCACGGTTGGTCGGAAAGGACGCCGGCCCACGCGCAAGTTCACGCGCCAGTTTCCGCACGATAATGGTCGTAGCTGGAGCATCCCGTGGCAGACAAAGCAGCCCGAACCATAGCCAACGCGGACATCAGATCAAAAGCGACGGAGGAACGGAAGAAAGGGAGACGCGCTTTCAGAGTCCGCGCCGTCGCTTGTTTTCCTTTCCCGACTCCAACACCAGAAAGTACGATGTAGGAGTCTAAGCCGCATGGCGTCTTTGACTTGCTCGCCCTCGTGTCCGGCCCAAGGCGCACAAGTGGGACGGCAACTTCAGGCAATACCTGCATTGACTCGAGCTCGAGCTCTGCCTCCGGCGGGAGAAATCAGACTTCGTACGCTGGATGCAGATTGGAAGCTACGTCGCGCAGATCCTCCGCCCGTATTCTTTGAGGAGCAGCCTGCCGGGCCTACCTTTTCAGTCCCGTCGGCCCCGGTAACGAAATAGAGAGGAGGGTGTGGTGCTCAGCGTGGTGTACCGAGTCCTGGCTGACCGTATCCGAGGGTCATCCGCTGGGCCCACCAGCGTGAAAGCGTACTGGTGTGTTGCACTTTCACGAATTCATGCACGCTATCACAGTACGTACAATGCACATGGTCGCTTTCAGCGAAGAACCACCTGATGACCATCATGATGAATTTTCAAGGCCAACCAACGTTCGCTACTGCCGCAGATGAACGCAACATCCAAGTCAGCTTTGAGCGAGTGCAAAGACAGTACTATTTAGTATTCATGCGGCCCCATTTCATTACAGTTATGCATAGCCCTCAGATTACACTCGTAAAGTGTCCGCGCGAACAGCCGACTACTGACGATACACGGGCGGAGGCGCATCCCCCACGCCAGCGCCAGAGGACTCGGCGCTCATGACGTTCAGCGGCCGTTTCACGTCGCCCGTCGGAGGTGTAACGACTGCCGTTGCTGCGGAGGACGAATATTGGGACGTTGACATCGACATCGATGCGCGCGGATCGTACTGCGCGTACGGATCGAACTGCTGCTGCTGCGGCTGTGGGGGCACGACGAAGCCGCCCGTGTGGAAGTTATTCTGCGTCTGGGGTGGAGGAGGAGGCGACGGGTCCGGGTTCGAAGGGTACATCGCGAACTGTTGCGGCGGGACATAACCCAAATTTCCAGCATTGCTCGACGCGCTTGTAGTCGTCGGGCCGCTATACCTGCTCGTCCCGTACCCGTTCTGTTGTGTGTACCCCATCGCCGGCGCAGGGTACCCACTCGTCACGGGCGGCTTCCCCTCGTGCATGTTCTGCGGCGGGACGTTACTGTACGCCGTCTGCGGATGGGGTTCTTGCTGCTGACGCCGGCGATTCCTCCGAACGAGGAAGAAGATTAATCCGACGAAGAGCGCGATGAGGACTAGGCCGCCCACGACGCCGCCCACGATGGCGCCGATGGGAACTTTAGATCCTCCGTCGTCCCTCGAGCCTGTTGAACTTGCGCTGGTCAAGGGCCGAGTTTGTGTACCGGCCCCTGTGAGGTACGAGCCGTAGACGGACGAGAGGGAGTTGGTGTACGACGCGATCCCGTCCAATCCACCCGTCGCGCACGAGCTCAAGACACTATCCAGCGCGCTGGTATAGTCCAACCCTCCACACGACGTGTTAAGACACTGCAGCGCCGTATCGTGGAACGTCGTAGACGAGCAGATGCACGTTGCATCTCTGCACATCAGAATCGTCAGCTACATCCAGAGGGGTTTTTGGTACGCACGTGCAGGAGCTGGCTACAGCAGCGCTCTGAAGACAACTCTGTATACACGCCTGGCTGTTATCGTTGGTCGCGCTCCGGCTGTCGACGCGCGCGACGATGAGGCGTCTGCTCAGACCGTGGACGTCGAGCATCGCGGATGGAGATGATGGGGAGAGCAAGAAAGCAGTGAGACCAGCGCCAGTGGACTTTGTGCGCTCGACGACGACGCCATGCCAAATGCGGGAGGCAGGCACAGAAACAGAAAACACAGCCGCTGCCGCGCAAACCTTTTTCGGCACTCCGGATCGACAGCCCGTCACTTGCCCGTTATGCAAGTCACTGCGACACTCGTTGCCCACAAGTACTGTATGCTCTGACTGAAAGCACTGGTTATGGTTCAAGTATTTTACTGCCGAACGGTCTTGGCACAATGTGGGACGGGCAGTGCGCGCTCCGCACTAAGTGCTAAAGCAGCGCTCAAAAAGGACAGATATCAGCAATCCAGGCATTCTTGAGGCGGTGACATGAGCGCGAGTCATATGCAACGCAATGCGGAGGCGGTGAGTCCGCCGCGAACGCATCTGAACATGAAATCTTCGCCCCGACTCCCGCGCGAAGACGTAGGGGCTAAGAGAAGAATTCAAATGTATGAATATGGACACGGTCTACTCGAAGACTTCCACGTTATACTCGAAAACAAGGTCCTCAATATGATCCACCTCGTTATCATAATGCGGCGCCTCCACATGTCTCACGACCAACCGTCTCCTCCCATCCACCTTCCTCCTCGTAACCATAATCTTCCTCGCCTGTTCCACCACCTTATCGTACCCCTTCCTGAGCTCCTCTGCGCGTTTCGGATCCCGTCTGGTAGGCACGGGAAAACTGAGTTCGAGCGTGGCAAGTTTCTCGAGTCGCGCGAGGTCGGGGAGGAGATTGGAGAGCCATTCGGAGTAGGGCGCGTTATCTTGTGAGAAGATACCGAGACCCCGGACGGCTGGGTGGCGGATCTCGAGGCGTTGGAGGTTCGGTGCGCTTTTCACCAGCTCTGACAGTGCATGCAGGGTCAGTACTACTCTATATACTGAGTGGGCCTGTGAGACGTACTCTGTGCGGCCTTCTTGTCCCGCCAATCAAACATCCCATCGAACCGTTCGATATTCGGACACGACGCGAGCGCGGAGAGTAATGCGTGGTTGCTCGAGCCTGTACACCGCACATGCGTCGCGTTCGGAGAACACTTCACCAGGGCATGCGCGTCTGAGTCGACAGCGAGCATCCGTACGCTGTCGAGCGATAGTTCTTTCATCGCGGCACCGAGCTTGCCGGGTTGGTTACATCCAAGAACGTGTATCGTTTGAAGATTCGAGAGTTCAGGGAGGAGCGACGCGAGAGCAGCGATCATCTCCTCCGAGCGCGAGGCGGTTATAGTGAACGATATAGTCCTTCAAGAACAGGCGTCGTCAGTTCAAGAACGAATACTCCAGCTGGGACAGGTACGTACCGAATATACGCCATAAGACCAGGCGAAGCCCTCAACCCAACACTCTTCCTCTCCAACGCAGCCATCGCATACTTATACCACGTCCCCGTCTTCCCCTCCGGCACGAACACAAAATCCACCCTCCTCCAAAGCCTTACATGACACACTCTCCGCAACGCGCGACACGTCCCGCTCAACGCGCGTAACGCGTCCGTGCGTTCAGTGTAATTGCACGGCTCGGACGCGAGCGAGGGGATACCGGCGCCGTAGAGCGTTTTGTAGTTTAGTGTGAGAGGGAGGGAGCGCAGGTGCGAGAGGATCATGTCGAGGAGCTCGGGCGCGAGCGAGGCGAGGGGCGGGATGTGGGCGGGCGAGGGCGAGGGGTAGGTTATAGCGTAGTCGTTGGTCCTCGTAGCGGTTTGGGTCGCCGGCGCTTTTGCGCGCGCTGAGCGACGAGGCGGCATTGCGCAAGCCTGATTGACGAAAAGCAGAAGACGGGAAGTCCGAGATATAAGTAGGAGGTCAAGAAGTAGAATGTGGCGCGGGGCGGTGCCGAAGGCGCTGTCACGGACGACATCGGCCGGAGGATCCAGAAGAGGACAAAAACGACTTGTGCTGACGGGAACCAAATCTAGAGTGGAAAATTACATCTCATTCTCATTAGGATGTTAATATTTGAGTGGCCGGACGTGTGCAGATTACAGCGCAGACTTGAAGCACGGACAACTGCTCGCTGAGAGCTACTAGTCATCCCGAACCATTCAGTTGCGAGCAACGAGGAACTGTAAAAAGACGATATCAGCAAGGCATCCATCGAGTACAGTATGAGCGCAGACTCACCGTGAAGACGTTGGCAGAGATGATCGACCCGACGATCGCCACACCGAACAAGAGGTACAACGTCTTCTTCGGGATAACGATATCGCTAAGCGGATTATCGCTCGCCTCTCCCTCCTTGGCATGCAAGTTCAAGTGCGCATGCTCCTCATCTCCGTTCTCATGATGCCCCAAATGATGCGGCAGATGAATCAACCCCTCGCGCTCGCCCTCCGCTTCAACAGGATGCTGTCTCCACGCCTGGAACACGGCCGCTACAAGTGCGCCGTTCATAATCCACGTCGTAAGGAACGTGACCAGATCGAAGTTGAAGTGTCCGTAATTCTTCACGATGGCGCAGAATATAGAGATGGCTTGTGCGAGATGTGCGAATCCCCCGATGGCGTAGAGCCATTGTTTGCCGTACGCGAGGAGGATGGGGATTAGGAAGTCGGAGAAACCTGCGATGGTGGTGATGATGTATACGATCGACACTGAACGATTTATTTCCACCGTCAGCACTTTACTACTACGTGGAAAGGAAAGGAATGGTGTACGCACGGTCCTTAACGAAGAGCTGGACCATGTACAGTATCGTCCCGCCAATGTACGCAATCACGAGCGCCTTCAAAGCGGAGGTCTTGAGGAGCAGTGCGATGATCACATACTCAATCTGGCTAAGAAACATCAGGGTAGGGTGAGTTCGGTGATTCGGAGAGAGGCGGAAAAAGAGCGCACGCACAGGTGTAGTGCGCCGGCGATAAACAGGGTGCGAGCTGTGGCGGCGGCGTCAGCGGCTTCAGCTAAACCTTCAATGGACTGGGACGTACTTGTCGCGCCCTTCTGGACGTACACTATGGCTCCGAAGATCTGGACACTGACAAGCCATAGGACCACTAGACGTTGGTGATGAGCGATGCTGTCCCGAAATAGGCGCTGGAGAAGTCACATACTCAGACGCGCCATGGTCCAGTAGCTGCGACGCGATGAGCATGTCGAAGTGATAGTAAGGAGGTGAGGGTGGTACATACAACTTCGTCTTCCACCAACCATTGCGCGAGAAGATGAGGAGCGCTGCGGCTACGATCGGCGTCGCCTGGGTGATCTACAGGGCGCGACTTCATTTAAGTCCCATCCCCTCCCGAAGATAAACATAACGCACGATGAACAGCGCGATGCGCATGTTGAGGTCCCAGCCGGAGTACGGCTCCTCGCCCTTAGGATACAGCACATCGTTCTAGAGTCCATCACGCTTCAGCAACGCTCACACGACGAGACAAGACGACGAGACGTACGATGATGCGCAAATGGCCGAAGTTGGGGTCTGAGGGCACAGTCGGGACCGGGACGAGCGTGCTCGAGCTCGAGACGGTGGCCGCGTGAGAGCGGGTGATGGTAATCGTCACGATCTCGCCGAGTGCGTCCATGGTCAAGAGCGAAGAGGCGGGAAAGGAGGAAGAGATGGGATGAGCGCTGTGTTTATACTCGCCCCCAAAGTAGTCCGCAGCCGCTCGATCCTAAAAGCTGTGATGTTTGGCGGAACCCAGAGGAGGGAACAATGTCGATCTTCCCATGGGTCAGGGAGTGCTGATCTCATTGCTTCGCGGCTGCTAACTTAAGGCGTGCTCTCCAGCTCCCTAGCGAGTGGGCAGAGTCAAGGTGGCAAACGAACGCGTGTTTCAGAGAACACGGCGCGTCGGCGAAATCAGTCCCATTTCGTTCGACAAGCACTGCGGTCCAACCTGTCACCGGTCCAAACTGACAGCGGCTCCGACGCCATTCGCCATTTGCGGACAGCAGTGCCCGCGTAGGCGACGTCGCATATACATATCGTAGAGCTTCTGGGAAACCATGGTATCCCGGATTGACTCGGAGAGATATGACGCCTTGTGTAGTGAGGTTCAAGTTGAAGCCTGGGCGCTATAGCTGCACTGTGACAGTCGTTTTGCCTGTGCATGGAAGTATCTGAATCTGCGAGCGCGGGTCGCGAGTCGCGTGACCGCTGCGGTAGACAGGGTGCAAACGGATGGGTGTTGGCAAGAGCAAGAACGCAAGCGCCGGCCGCGTCCGGCCGATGGAAACCTTGGCTTGCTCCCAGCATTTCGTCACGTCGACTTCGGCCTTTCGACCACTAAGTCACGAACTTCTACTTGCATTGCGTCTACAAGAGTACGACCATCCGCATGTCAAGTTCAGCGGCCAGCCTGTTCCGTCCGTTTCACTGGCAGCCCTCACGCAGCCGTCGCGCTCTGGACCTTGCTGTCCTGCGCGGAACTTTCTCCTTTCAACATTCACATGCGCTGTCTGCCCTGTGCCGTCGTCCATATACTTTGCGTCCCGCCTCAACGAGCCTGCGCCTTGTCGGTCATTGGCATCCAATGACATATGTTCTATCACTCCCGTTTATTGCGTCTTTACGTCGAATCCTACCGAAACATGGTCTGTGGGGCCCACCACACGCTCGCAGCAATAAACCAGGCTTGCTCTCAGCGCGGCCTAGGCAAGTTTCGCTATCCGGCCTGGGCGTGGAACCTTCCTCATTCTTTGAGCCCATTCCGTCTGTCTCCCTCATCGTAAACCTGCCATTACATATACGATATGTAGATAACGCGTACGGCTTTCGGCTACATCGTGTACTTGGAATCTACGACGGAGGGACCGCTTGGTGTCTCTGGGTATCTCGACCGCGTTCGATCCGACAACGCTGCGATAGTTGACGGGAGGAAATAGAACGCTGCGCCTCGCGATTGTTTCCCAGTCGGTACCATTCGACTCGGCGGCGGTCCCGTCGCCATCTCTCGGCTCTTCGGTGCCGTCTCACGATTATCTTGACGCCGTTTGCGAAGTAATAAGCAGGCAATCAGCCCTGCGATGCTGATTGCAAGGGCTGCACCGCCAATGCATGCGCCTACGACTGTGCTGATGTTGACTCGGGCGGGCGACTGCGAAGGCACAGACTCTTGGCTGCTCGTGCTAGTGGGCTTCACGGTCGACGACGAGGTACTCGTATCGGGCGCGAGTAT
This sequence comes from Exidia glandulosa HHB12029, assembly GCA_001632375.1. Classification (NCBI taxonomy): domain Eukaryota; kingdom Fungi; phylum Basidiomycota; class Agaricomycetes; order Auriculariales; family Exidiaceae; genus Exidia; species Exidia glandulosa. The sequence goes on along the minus strand of KV426166.1, from coordinate 43,210 downwards.
GTTACTGCTGAGCAGCGATAAAGTCGGAACTGCCGAAGTGGGCGTTGTGGAACACTTCCCTGGGTCACTGTTCCCAGCAACCTCGTCGAGCTCGATAGTCTGTGCTCCTTTCAATGACCCTCAGCGCACTCCGAGCAGAGCAGACGTACCTGACGGGTATACTCGAGAAACCTACGACAAAGTTACCACATTACGAGACATCGACAAGTCGCGTACCAGCTTCCTGACACCCAAAATAGCCCGTACAGCGCTTTCTCGAGGTGAGGCCCATTGCGACATACAGCCTGCTGGACTACTTCTGGAAGACTGAATAACCGCCAACGTTTTAGTCCGGAGCCAGTAAAGACGGTTGCTATGCATACGCTTGGTTGGTTGGACTGGGACATTTATCGAGGTATAGCTGGTACGCCCCCCTTTTTGCGTCGATGCCATGATCCCCAGAGCGGCCAGTACCTACACCTTGCTGACAGCTACGTTAGTATGCGTCAGAGAGCACCGGACTTGACTGCCAGAGCTGAAAGACGCACTTCAAACAAAGCATTGCGAGAGCAAAGGTGACGCTGATGGTAGTCTGAGTCCGTGTGACCCAGCCATCTGTGTGGTGGTGGCACACCTATTGCAACAGCACGCCGCTGTCAATCCCGTAAGCCATCAACATGCGTGGTTGTATCGAAGACACCGCTGACCAACTTGCGAGTTGCAACGGTCGACGGGCGCCGTAACGTTGAGGATTGGCACCTCGTCTAGGGTATGTTATCAGACGGTCCAGAAATCGAGAGTTACGAGCAGGGACAGCACGCACATGAGCTGTCGCAGTACCGTCTGATCGTCTCGTACTGCTTGCATGGGTTCAAGCCTTGATCGTCATCATACCACGTGACGGACGCATTCTTGCACGTTGTATGCGAGATGGCTGAGACTCCGACTCCGAGAGCGAATGTAACAAAAAGAGCAAAGGGGAACATTGCAGGGGTGTAAGCAGGGCATGAATCAGAAGTTGTGTATATAGGTTCAGATGTCGGCTCCGTAACGAGTTCCGATCGTTTCCTCTCGCCCCGATTGGGATTGTTCATGCACCGGTTCGCCACATCCAGAGGTGATGGTAACCAGGAAGTCCATTCTACGAAGACGAGTATGAGTCGCAGCCTGCTAACGCGGTATATAAGAAGATTCATCATCAGCCCCTGCTTCCCCGACTACTGTTTACTACACCTACATAGGCAGGACGTATCCCGTGCCCTCAGAAGTTTACACTAAGGTAATCTGCCTTTCAGACAACGTATTTGACATCACTGGCACCAGCTGCTACTGCCGAAGTGCCGCCCGGACTCTCTCCATATTTCGGAGGAGCTGTACCATGGATCGGCTTAGGATCAGCTGTAGATGGAACCCCACTCGTAGACAGCGCATGCGAGCTCCCCACATGAAACAGTATCATGGGGCTGATCGTCGGGTCATACACCATCTCTGGATGCCCGCCGGCCCGAGGGCCTAATGTTCCACCGCCATACAGGCGATGTTTGCACAGGAAGAAGATTAACACCACGGCTGCTATCGCGAATACCACGCTTCCGGCGGACGCGCCTGCGATCGCTCCCGCGTTGAGGTTCCGAGCGTGGTGCGTTTCCGACACAGAGGTGCCGGGAGTGGTCGTCGTTGACGACGAATGAAAGGATTCCGAGCTGGGTACTGGCGTGGTGTTGTTCGACGATGAGAGTAAACTCGAAGAGGGCGGAGACGAGCTGTTCGGCAGTTCGGAAGGTAAGCCGGACCCTGGGACACTAGTCATTGTTGCAGCCGCCGTGGGGGATGTTCCTCCCTTCGAACCTGAAGGTGGCGCAGCAGGGTCGACTGGGACGCGCGTTGGGGTCTGCGATGATGGAGGTGGTACCGGCGTTGTGGGGCATTTCCCTGGGTCGCTGTTGCCAGCGGCGTCTTCAGTGTTGATTCTCTTTGAAGAGGTCATTCGATGTTTCGTACACAGCGTATCGGTATCATATCGCACTGACCTGACGAGTGAACTCGAGGTACCTGAGGTTGATTATTATGACAAAGATGTGAACGCATGGACTACGACATACCAGTCCCCCTTCCCCCAGAATAGCCCGTAAAGTGCATGCTTGAGGTGCGGTCCGTTGCGACACACGGCAAGCTGAACTGGATCCGGCAGACTCCATCTCATGTTCAGTATATCTGTGGCCAGTCGGAAGGATAGTTGCTGTACGTACGATTGATTCGTCCCGACGCCACAGTGGTCGAGGTAGATCTGGTATGTGCCCACAGCTGCATCGATGCCATTGTCCTGTGGGGGGTGCCCAGTACCGACGCCCTGCTGACAACTATTGAAATTGAGGCGTTCACGAGTAGGAGCGACGACTAGAAATGAGGAACGAACTTCAGGCAAAGCATCGAGAGCGCAAATGCGATACTACGTGGTGTTAACGCTTTTGTATGCGAGAAGGACTGACCAGCACACCTGTTGCAGCAGCATTGCTCTACGACGGTCAGTACATGTAGGTACACAATGAATAAACGCGGGGGACTTACTATCTTGCGTGTCGCACAGGCTCCCAGTCGTATTGACACTGAGCACCGGCACCTCATCTGTAATATGACTCGGTCATGCATTAAAGTGGAGATATGGGTCCCCGCACACCCGCTGTTGCAGTACCGTCTAATCGTCTCGTACTGCTGGCACGGATTTAGGCCTTGGTCATCGTTGTACCACGTAACTGATGGGTCCTTGCAAGTGGTGTGCGAGACGGCAACAGCACGGACGGCGAGATAGGCAGAAACAGCGAAAACTCGAAGCATAGGAAGGAAGGAGTGGAAGGGCGTGGGAGAAGTACGAGGCTAATATATAGCGTCGGTTCCGCGTCTGGACGATCCGTGACGTGTGCTACTATTTAGAACCGGTGCAAACTAGTGCAATGCAACTGCAATGCGCAACTGGTGCGCCCAACAGCTGAAGATCCGCTTGGATTGTCGCCTTTACACGCCCAGGTCACACAAAGCAAAGAGCACAGCATCACTGGACCCAGCGAAAATGAAATGATACGGCGTTGTTGCGGTATCTCGAAGGGCGCACGACGCCCTTGATGCGCAGGCGGACGGATGCCTGCAAATGTCTACAGAAATTTGCAGGTTGCGCACGCTGGATCTGCACGGAGCGGAGCCGTGGACTCCTGCGCTCAGGGAAGCCCGGTGTCTGCTCCAGTCCAGCAATGGTGACGAACAACCGCAGGTAGCACAGAGGTTTGTCGACGATTTGTGCTTCCGCAACTTCGTGGCTCCGCACTGCAGATCCAGCGCGCGCGATGAGGATTGGGTAGACATTCTCAGGGGGCTGGCGGAGAGCACTGGCGGTGGCAAGAAGAAGGCAGGTCAACCTTGACCAACTCCGCTGATGGGTACGCTTTGCCTTCCGCCTTTATCCCCGAGTGCTCCTTAATCCTTTAATACTTCGACCCGTTGAGGCTGACAAAGATCCTCTGAGCTCAAATGTGGGATGACATACCCTCAGGGGAACCGGTATTGCACAGCAGCGCAGTATCGACGTGCGCAGTAACGCAGGGCTGTCTCAAGAACGCATAAAGCCTGTTGTACTGCGAGTCATTGACTGGCACCGCATCTACAAATGCCCATCACCCCCCTTTCTCTCGGTGACATCGTGACGCTTTTGTCGCTCGCACTCGCCATTCGTCGCGTCCTGGCCGAAGCGAGCGAATCTTCGGCACAGATACGGAATCTCGTGGCGGACATTGACTCGTTCACGCATTCTCTGTACTCCGTTCAGGAAGTCTTGCGCGACTACGAACACGATAGCGAGCGCCCTCTCCCTGGCGACATCAAGAACGGACTGGGGCACGCAGTCTCTATATGCCAGGAGACGCTGGAGACGCTGAACTCCCGGATCAACGACTATCGAGAGAGACTTTCACGTCCGCTCGGCGCACGAGTATGGCAGAAATACTGGACTGCTTGCGCCTGGGAGATTCTCGGAGGAAAGCGCGAGACGGAGGCCGTAAAACGTCGCCTAATGGACCAAATACAGGTTATACAGACGTACCTCGCTTTGCTCCAAGCGTATGTGGGAGATGTTTACCAGAGTGTGAGAGACTAACGTATACTCAGCCATGCACAATCCAAACGCCAGCGGGAGCGCCAAACGATGGCTGCCGCCCTAGTCTCCGAGTTGTCGACACGAGTCCCAATAGGAGTCCCGATGTACTTCCTGAACCGCGAGGGATTAGCATTCCAGCCACTCGCGGCGGTCTCCTTCGAGGCCAGCATTCGTCCATCCTGCACCTGACCGCTATCTCACATCCAGTAGGAGTTTCGGGCGATAGTCCTCCAAGCCGACAACGCCATGTTCTCTCAGGTTGTAGCCACACATCACGTGGAGAAACGCACCAGTTGGACAATGAAGTTGTCGTACGCCTGACTGAACTCCTCCCATCTCATCACGAACGCTGATATCGTCGATCAGAATGCTATACAATCCTAAGACCGAGCGCATAGAATTGGTCGCCGAAGTTCCTCGCTCCGTATACGACGCTAGTATCCACAGTCCCACTAACGACAATCACAATGGCTCTCACTCCCGAGACCCTTTCAAGTCAGTTCCTGCGTTCTCGCGTTCAATCCGCCTCGTCTAACCCGCCTCCAGCCGACACGTAGGACCATACGAAGTTCAGCTCTTCTTCCACTACGACCCCCTCCTCACCACTCCACGTAACGTCCTCGTGTCGCCAGTCTTCGACAACAGGTCTCCATCGCACGACGTCACGGCTGCCCAATCGAGCATCCTCCTCGCATTGCTCACAGGCAGCACCAGAAGTAAAGTCACGCCCTCCTCTTCCCCCGACTTTTGGTGGAGCTTCGTAGACGCTTTATACCCCACGCAAGCCTCTATGGCTCATATTGCGCCAGTCGAGACGACCAGACGCACGCACGCAGTTCTCCACAAGACTCGTCGAAAGACCATAGATTCTGGAAACGCAGAAAACAGGTCACTCGATATACCTGTTGCTGCGTAGTTGCTGGGGCTTTCGCCCTTCGCACGCACTTGGGTTGGCTGCTGACCCATGTACCCATAGCGATGCACATCCTGTAAGTACAATGTAGATAACGTCTCGCCAGAGACGGCAGTTGTGCGCCTTGTGGTTTGAAGGATATCATGGGCGACGACCCAACGAGGGCCACTGATATCCGCGGACGACGCATTACACGCCGTCTTGATTTAGAGTATCGCAGGAACGGATTAAGGATTGATTTCAAGTAGTACGCAGAGCTTTCTACAGCTCCTCCTCCAGCTCACCGCGCTTTTGGTGACGCGAGAGCGGCAGTACAGTCTGCACGAACTGCGCCTTGGCCCCAATGCCAGACGACTGCGAGACGTTCGCCCACGGCTCGGTCTCGTTCCACCGTGCGCGCTGATAGCGCACGTACAGCTTCGCGTTCGAGCCCGTCGCGCCGCTGACGTGCACGGTGCTTCCCTGCACCGACACCTGTGCGCCCGTCGCGCCCTCGACCCACGCTAATAACCTGTTGCCAGGATTGGCCAGGTCGAACTCGGCGCCGCTTGCACTGCGGACAGTGACGTCCCACGCGCTCGCAGAGGAAGGCTTCGCGGCGATAGAGAAGGGTGCGACGCCCCGAGGGAGGCGCAGGTCGCCTGCGCTGGGCCCGAAGCCGACGTACAGCGAGTCGGGCTCGACAAACAGACGAGCGTTGTAGAGGTAGCGCCCGGCGCTAGTCGACGGGCGCGCATGGTGCGTGTAGAAGAGCTCGGCGTTGCCGCTTTCCTTGCCCTGCGCGGCGACGATGGAGCCGTGTCCCGTCGAATATATCGACTCTGCGTAGTGAAGACAGTTTAGAAGATATAGCAGTTCTAACAAGAATGCGACGCACTGCTGGGATCTTGGGACAGGATCGGGTTCGAGGGCGACTTCGTGTAGGGACCGGACACCTTGCTGGCGTACGCGTACCCAACGCCATAATCTGGAGATTCGAAGCTGAAAAGTACCAGTAAGATATCAAGTACAGATGCACTTGCAGTGAGCGCAGTGACGACTCACTTGTTGGCACTGTAGGTAAGGAAGTAGACCGCGTTGCCCGCCGAGTCACGACGCTTGATCGTCGTCGAGCCCTCGGACCAGCGACGATTCTTGCGAGTTCCCTGGCTCGCCTCGTAGTCGTACACATGCGCGTTCTCCCACACCTGAGGGCCAAGCTTATACGAGATAACAGGCACCCAGCCGTCCTTGCGCGTCGGACCAGGGAACGACGCGTTAACGCTCGTCTGCCAGTCCTTCGGTTCGCCCTTGTGCGCGTCGCGGAAGCTCGCGTGGACGGCAGGCATGGTGCGCGCGTGCGGGTCGCGCCACCACGCGTCGTCTAGGCGCACCGCGTAGATGTTGCTCTCTTCGACGTAGCGTGCAAACTCGGCAGACCACACCCAGTTACGGTACGCGTTGCGCGAGAAGAAGAGCCAGATCGAGCCGTCGTCGTCGAAGAACACATTGGGGTCGATGAAGGGAATGTACGTCCCAAGCGGCGCGGTGTTGCCCTCCACGAGCGTCGCGGGCGGGACGAGGTACGGCGGCGACATAAGGAGGTTCACGTCGCGGTAGTCTGGGTCGAAGGGGAAGTAGTCGATCGGCTTCTGGTCGATGTTGATGAAGGGGCCGCCGGGCGAGCGAGAGACAGCAACGCCGACTTTGCTAGCCTCTTCAAAGTCAGGATATCTGTGCGATTGTCAGTACAGATCATGAGCTCGAGTATGTTTGTACGCACTTGAAGTAGGCAGCAACCTTCTGCGGGTCGGTGTAACGGCCAGCATAGAAGCTGCGAGTTTTCAGCAAGTGGTCCGTGAAGCTGTTCCGCCGCGCTTACAAGAAGTACCAGCCCGTTTTCTCCTGCAAAAACTGTGAGCATGGGCATAAGCTGAGTAGGAGTACTGACGTTATAGTAGCATTCCGGCGCCCAGAACCAGTCGTTTGCCCAGATACGCGACTCGTTCGAATTACGGATGGCACCACCGGGCTGCTTGTGCCACGTCGCGAGGTCTGGTGACGTGTAGATGCCAAAGAGCCAGCCGTCTTCGGCGCCGTCTGTGCTGTAGGCCCAGTATTGACCTGTCTTCGCGTCCCAGCGGACGTACGGGTCGGCCGCGAGAGTGGCAGGCTTCGCGTTCGTGTAGGTCGCGTCGCTGGTCCACCCGGCCGTGGCGGCCTGTATGTGGAGGAAGGAGGCGACCGCTGCTACGATGGCTTTGAACATGGCGTGACGCGACTCGCGACGCGTTGATGCACCCCGCGCGGTTTATAAGGATGGCGCGGGGAAGATTTGATATAGCGTTCACATGACGCAAGCGAAGCGCGTGTGCACGTCGCGGCAGGTGATGATCGCAGCGCGATGCAAGAATCAATTGACGAGTTAGAATCGCAAGAGCCTGCCAAGTCGAGCAGAGTGCCGTCGTGTTGCAGAACAGCGTTGAAGTACTTGCGGACGTATCTGGAATAGAATCACAACTATTGAGATGGAAGATTTCTGTTGGCGGAAGGACTGACTTACCGACAAAGCCAGGAATCAGAGACTTTTGAATGCCGAGGAAATGGCCAAGGCCCAGACGTCCAAGGCGTACACTGGGATGATGGGTCTGTACTGAAGGCGCATGATGAATGTCTGCCTGGGTCAAGTCCGGTCGTCTAGCAATGAAAGCGGCACAGGTAAGAATTATCGATGCGCATTTGTCTCATATGCATGTGAGTTCTCCATGGGCCCGCTGTGTGTCGCGGATGGATGCAAGGTACTGGTAACGCTGCCGTACGTGTGCTCGCGGAAGAGAAAGTCACTGAACTCGAGCCGTACAGTGAGCCAGAGAGCGTAGCATCCGTTCTGGAGACGTGTCGTTCAAAGCAGTGCACAAGTCGCCGTTACGGACGAAGGGTTACGGTCACGCAGTTACCGTTTTCTTATGGGAGAGGATTGCGTGATGGCTGACATTGAATTTGACTCGCTTTGTTTGGCCGTGGAAATACCTCCATGGTCCACATTTTATTGATATCAAAGGTGAGTGTTCTGTGTATCTATTCTATTGTAAATTTCATAGTCTATGTAGGTGGTACTTCAACTGAATCTCTCAATCGTTCGGGTCATGATCTCGGGATCATTCGGGTCATGATCTCGGGGTCAATCGGACCCATATCTTACATGTTCCGAGTCTCCCTTTGTGAAATGATTTTGAACCAAGGGGGCACCGGAACCAAATCGATGCGGTGCCGACATGTGCTCCAAGGCCTTCGATTAGTGCAAGGAGAACTGTCGGAGATTGAAATTGGATCCGGTCACCGGAAAACGGCCGAGCTGCTGGTCCCACCTTCCCCCAAGTCCTGGACACTCCCTGACAGCTACAGACACAGAAGAAACCATGTAGATGTATACTCGACCTTGAAACAGCGGAAAAATCCTCCGGAGAAACGGAGTTATTTCATTATATCCGGATTCAGAGGAAATCGCCGTTGTAGGGCAATATAACCGGTAGTACATTTTTTGCGCGATTACTAAGCAAGTACTTTATGGTTATGCTTGGAATAATGCTCTTATATTAGTCCGGGGTTGACCCAGAGCTGAGGGCAAATGTTGGTGGGCAGTTGCGTTTGCGCACCGTTTAAACCTTGCCCTTCTCGGCAACCGTATGGCAGATCTCAAAGCCTCTGCTATTATGCAGTTAGATCATATGATTTGCAGAGAGTCTAATCTCATATTTACGCCTTGAAGCAGTGAGAGAGAACTCCATGATCTTGTATACATAGTTGCCGGAGATTTCGGGATTTTGCGCCGTTATCGCCGAGTCGGAAGTTTTCGATGTTCGATCCGCCCGGGTGCACACAAATAGTGTACATGACATGAGACATGAGATGAAGTGTTCTACAAGGATCGTAGGACAGGAATTATCAAGAAATCTAGGCTACGTGTTAGCGTCATACATGGATTGTCAGAGCATGGCGCACCATTATTAGTGAGTCTAACTTGCAAATAACACATCCAATGATGGGAGTGTGCGAGTGTCAGGTTGCTCTGGCACCAGGTAGGGCTTCTCCTTCGACTTCACGACTCGTGCGCGATTTCTCATCGATATTGGAATCGGAATGGTGATGGGCATCTCGACGTAGACTGTCCGTATGTGTCGCTTCGGGTTTGGTGATTGCGCGGTCCAGCATGTGATGCACACGCCATGAACGATGTGTGGCTCAACCCAGTTCTCGATGTCGTTGCGGACAGTGTGTGACGCGTCAACATTCGCCTCGTAACGAAAGAAGCTGGAATAGCAGTAGATATATGCACAGTCATAACGAGCAAGAGTTCGTGTCGTATGACGGTGGCCACAGGCAAATATCGTGCGCTGCTTGATGAATTTGCACATGATCGTGGTACAAGGGCAACGTGTTTAAATTGGCTCCTGTCAACTACAGCATGGCAACATGCTTGAGGGTTGACACCTGTCAATGCGGAACTTTCAAACAGGCCCCCGGCGATCCCCATTCGACCCCGATATGCAAATCGACCGAGTCGATGATCCCAAGGTGTCTGTCAAGGTGTCAGATTGTTCCAGCGCCTCAGAGCTTGTGTGTGGCGTCTGTAACTTTTGTCCCATTGGTTCGGATGTATATTGTCATGAGCAAACGCAAATCACCTGTCCTCGTCAGGAGGGAATAATAACAAGAAAGGCTGTCTCCGTTCTTTCGATGCAACAATGTACATGGAGATAATCGCACAGCCAAGATATTCCTAAGCCACACGTCAGGAAAACCACCAAAGTATTTTGGTGCGGCGTACTATGTCGTTAGACACGGTGCCTGTATATCGACAGCGTGTGCAGGGAGGGAAGGGTCCAAGAAAGTGGATGGGTAGGAATCAAGTACGGTGTCTCCTTTGACTTGCGTATGCGAAGGTAACCTCGTATCGCCTTGGGAACGGGAATGTTGATAGGCATCGCGATGTACTCGTAGTTTTTCTTTGGGTGTCGATATTGTGGAGGAAAGCTCCTGCATCTGGTGCACAAGCTCTTGATTTTGCGAGGGCTGGTGAATATTTCGGTATCGTTTGGTGTGCAGTGTGAGCTATCGATGTCGGCCTCCAGGCGCAGAAGGCTCGAGTAGCAGCGAATGCTTGCACAGTCGTAGCGAGCTACAACGTTGTATCCACGATGATGGCCGCAGACGTGAATAGTGTGCTGTTTAATGAATTTGCACATGGCGGTACGAGTGCAAGGTGGTGATCAGTCTCCTGCCAGTGTGATCTGTCAAACCACATGTGATTGACAGCTGTCAACTGTATACACTCCATTTTGGGACGCCACCCCACGACAACGCTGTCAAGCGAGCAGCTGTAGCACCCGCGCGTTTGGCACATGCACGCTGTGCCTTTTGATGGACTCCCTCAAGGTAATGCTCACAGAACCCGCACCAACATTCCGGTTTATTTTTTGTGGCAATACATCTGTCGGTCAACACTGGTTCTCACTATCCCTTGCACTACGTGTCGCGTGTGCATGTACAATACCGGTGTCAACGATGTTGTCTCCACACACAGCGGATGCCGCAGGGATTGACGGGTCGCTGGGTGTGTCGGTATTGTGTTCTTCCGCCTTTTGGTAGTTGGGTGAATAATCACACAGTTAGATTTTACACGCACTGTATTGTTTGGGGTATAGACAATGGGTTCGACACCGTGAGTTGTTGGTTGATCCGAGCGCGATAACGTTGAAGATCGTCCCATGCGGCCGAGACTCGATGCCACGTTTGAAGGCGGTTGTGGTGGTGCGCGTGGTTGATAGGAGGTCAACTCGCTGAGCACGATCGAGGGTGTTATGGATTGTGGGATTGAGCTGGTGAGATGGCGTGCATGTCGACGCAGTCGAGTCGCGCTGGAGTAGAGACAGCACACTAGGCATGTGACCCCGACTCCAGTCACAAAGCCGACACCGACCAGAGTCAGAGTGCTCAGCGTGCTCATTCCCTCTGATGCCGGGAGACTAGGAACGGAAGGTGTGGCAGTTGGGATGCTAGTAGTTGAGATCGTGGGAAATGGGTCAAGCAAGAACATGGCTGTGGTACAAGAGTCTAGCCGTATTTGGCCGTATTTGACCTGGATTGTCTAATGGCAGATCAACATCAATTTGCCATGAGTTTAATCCCCAGTGGTCGGGAGATTCATGAGCACAATCAGTCTCTGTCGTTGACTAGCTCCAAATTTGCTCGTCAAACGGAAAAGGGATGCCCTGCAATGGTGAAATGACGTCAATGGGTCCCTCTATTGCCGGAATCTT